>JAANSP010000761.1:0-18776 GCA_036850745.1 Homidia socia | reverse complement strand
ACAATTTAAAGGAGGAAGTGGTACTCTCAAATCACAACTTCCGATAATAACTGCAACGCAACAATCAATTGTTGCTCTTGATTATAATTACTTTATCTTTGCCGATTGACGACAAAGAAAAAAATTTGCCCATTAGTAACACTTATTTAAGATTGTCAGATCTTGAAAACTTTGAGACTTTGAGTGTTGGACAATAGTAGCTACAAAACAAATTAGCAAGAGAACATGTCCGAGTGAGGTAGCTGTGTGTACCAAGTTGTTTTTCAGCATTTTTACAAATATATGATGATAAATGATAATTAATAAATGTCTATAAGTGTGCATTTGGTAAAAAAAATCGTAGTGAACTCGATTCATTCATTTAATTTTTATCCGAACATTATTTTAATGACATTTGGATGATGGGGAAAATGTATTGAAATTCACAACAAATTATTGTCGGTAAATTAAAATCATATCACGTCAACTGCCTGTACGCATGAGTACTTATTAACTCATTAGTATACACAACATGCGCTTACAAAAGTATAACAGTTAAAGGAGTAAAAATTGCATTATAAAAATAAAATACATCCTTAACATATCATTAAATGGTACAGTACAAGTTGTACCTAGTTCCATTTATATTAAAAGGAGGAACTTATTCTGTGGATTATGACTGTGACTATATGGTCGTGTTATTATTTGTGTCGGAGCATTTTTATATCGACAAAGATCAACAAAATTAAAAGCAACAAGCAAAAGTTGTGTTGTAACTGTAAATGCCTGCAAACAATGTTTGGGAGACTTTTGTTTATTTATTTAGATTTGTGCCACTTCTTGAGACTCCAAATATGTCCGTAAATTTTTTTCTATTAAACGCAGTAATGTCACTGTAATATCGTCGAGATAACATCTTTATATTGTTTTAACCTTTCTGGCTGACAAGCCATATAATGAATTGCATGCAAATAAACAAGTCCGTCAAACAATTCATTACAATTAGCGGCCATAAAGTAAAATGATTAACAAAGGCCTTATCATCGTTCGTAAAATATACTCGTTTTCTTAAGAAAATATTTCCATATTTATACAGGAGTTTTGACTAATGACAAAGAAGGTGGATAAGCATTTTTATGCCAAAAAATATATTTTATTCAACTCCTGAAAACAATGAACAAGTCACGTTAACAATGCTTTCATCGTTTCAATTAGCATTCCTTTGGGTGCTGTTCGCGTTCGTTCCTCTTTCCATCTCTCCCGCATATACTTTTTTGTATGTACTTTTTTCAACATTTTGTGAATTATGGAAATTCAGCAGGATCTTCAAAACGTGTATTGTTATTTGGACATAATTGTTGATTCAATAGGAAATCCAAAATGTAATTAAATGAAAAGCTAAATGATTATACTGATAAAAATGTCTCTTGCGTTGTATTTGTGAGAACTAGGTTATAATTTCGCTAATTTGTCGACATGTCACTTCATTTTATTCATTGTTAGAACACCATTTAACTGGTCCATAATTTACGAAAATTTTATTTTTATGGACAATTATTGTCATGCTTCATATGCCAAATAATTTGGCACTTATTAAATTACTCTTCACCACGAAAAATACTGTATTATTCATAAAGAGACTTTGTCAACTTCCGTACTTCCTCTATGATTGACAGAGACAACAATATGGCAGGCAACAAGATATACATATAATGCACATTGCACACCTACAACTTGCAACAACATTCCATTTTCCATTTATAAAGGCTTAGTAAAAATCGAATAAATAAATGTAAATTACATCCTATACTGGATATAGCAGGTGACGATTCTCTCGACTGTCGATAAATACCTATGTAATCCTACAGAAATGGCCCTGCTATATCCTCATATTCGCACACTAAATATTCGACTTGGCCAATTGATGAATATTGATGGGAGAGATAACATAATTTTGATATGATCATTTTCTTTGTTGGTTGATCTTTATCGACCAAGATTTAGTGGTGCCCACAGGTTACAAACGTCTTCTTGTGAGCTACCGGTCATTCAGTTGCAGTATACAAGATTTACTACATGCAGGCAGGGAACTCGTGACACAACTACCAACCTGATTACTTACCGTGTCGTTAGTTCCTACTTCTTAAAGGCAATCAGTACAAAAAATAAATATGATAGCTTAGTTGCTTCATCATCAAACTCATTGGCATAGTACAACTTTTATTTTTAGACACTGGCTAGCGATTTGCTGATTGATGTCAACTAACTGGCGATAGCAAATAAATAAAAGGATGGACACGGTTTTTTATGTCTAGAACGTTGGAACATACTTTGCATTTACACATTTACTTCACACTTTACAAACATAACATATAAACGTATGTACATATATTCAATTAGCAATACTGTAAATACTGTGGGAATGTAACTAACATGGAGGAACACTATTACGAACTTTGCTCATTGCCATCAATCAGGTTTGTTTAATTCAGAGGGATCGGTCGATTTGATACATTTCGTTCCTTTTCCTGAATAACCGCAACTACCGCACCACGCCATTTATTTTACTATTACGAACTTTGCTCATTGCCATCAATCAGGTTTGTTTAATTCAGAGGGATCGGTCGATTTGATACATTTCGTTCCTTTTCCTGAATAACCGCAACTACCGCACCACGCCATTTTAAAACAAAAAATACTACCAACTTGCTTTATCCGACTAAAATAGCCGTGAATATTTATTGTGAGTATGAGTACCTAACTCCTAGGAATACCATTTTTATATTTACTGTCGCCAGTTTTACTTCCAAATAGACATCATTTCCGGTTTGGATAAAAAGATTGGTTCTGAATCAGTATAGATTGACTAATGTATAGGGTTTGACGCGTCATGACGTAGACGTAACATTTATTAATTTCCCTTTTTAAACTGAAGAATAATGCTGTTACTGAAATCCACTAGAATTTATTTTAATTGTATAAATTCAGCAGGTACTTGATGTAGATTAAAATCTTTTTTATTTCTAGACAATTTTAATTGAAAGAAAATACATTAGGAAAAAAAATATATGAATTATAATCGCGATTCACGATGTGATGAAACGTCAAAAAACTGCAAAAAGTGAAGGGCTCAGCCGGGATTTGAACCCGGGACCTCTCGCACCCTAAGCGAAAATCATACCCCTAGACCACTGAGCCACTGTACAAATCAAGGCTCCTCTCGCACCCTAAGCGAAAATCATACCCCTAGACCACTGAGCCACTGTACAATTTAAGGCGATCAAGGTAGTAGTGCTTTCACAGGTGTGTGCATCACGAAACCGTGTAAAAGGTGCATGTAATTTGTAAATTGTTGGTTACTCATAAATAGGAATAATTTTAAAGATACCTACGAACGAATTACAATAAATACTAAACTAGCATGCAGTTCTGATAAGTTTTCGTGTACCACCGAGGACCGAATTAGTTAATGCACACGCACGAACCCATTTGGGCATTTCCAATATCAATAGATGTTTCAAATTGAAACTTTCAATGTTTTTTAGAAAATGGAATTAATATGGAACCGTGGAACTGACTTGTAATGTTCTGATTAGAAATAAAATTGATTGGAACTGATTAGAAATAGCTGTTTGAGATTGTATTGTTGCAATTTTGATAAATGACGCGCGTACAATTTAGGAATTTTGTACACTAAAAGTGAAAAAATTGCAGAAAAAACAGGTATAAATATTTACGTGTAGGTATAAATAGGTAGCTGATGATGTGCAATGACAAGCTTTTTGAAATGCATTTTCTAAGCCTATTGATTTCCTTTTCGATGTCTATTCCATCATCGAATTGTGTTGGATTTTTGTACGAGGCTTATTTTTAAGAAGCTTTGACTAGTTATTAACCATTTACAATAACTACAATACAATCTGTAAGTATGGATTATGGAACCTAAAAAACAACGTTATTGCATGCCGAAGTAAATAAAATCACAACAATCAAAGTCGTGACAAGTTAATCTTTTCCTATCCACAATTTATTTCGTTTCCATTGTAGGAATGCATGTTTTGTATCTACTTTTTACACCTTGCTTGTACTGAAATTAAATTATCGTCTTATTTGTGATGTGGACTAATAATGGGAATTTGAACACGACATAAAGTTTGTTTGAATTTCAAAGTCAGGCATCTCTTTATTTTTTATGTACTTAAAATTTTGAGACAAAGTTTTTTCATTATAAAATGTCGATTTTGCACTTTAAAATTTTGTAATTTGTATTTTAAGGTACTATACAAGTAGTTTTATACTCTGTATGTCATGTATTTGGTTGCGTTTCTAGTTGCGTTTCCCCTGTTTCTCTCCTGGAATAAACTGCTCTCCTGGAACGTGACCTGAAATGTTAAAGATCATCCACATGTACAAAAGTTGATTAATATTTTATCCTTACTTAACTAGTAATTTGGACCAACTTACCAGAAAAAGTTGAATGCACGGGTTCACAGTAGCGATATATGGTATTACATCTGAAAGGTCGAGCCGTCAGGTATGAACCTCCGATTGGATTGCAAACTCGGGCTAATCCTCTCTCTGGAGGGTAAAATTTTCCCGATTTATCCTCCATTTTTTGCTGGATTTTATGTAGCGTCAAAATGGGAAGCTCTCCAAGTTCTAGCAAATGAAAATACAAAACAAAGTATCTTATAAAAGATTGACTTAAGCACGCCTGAACTGAATGAATTTTATGTGCAGTTTACAAATTATTTTTTACCTTCAATTACACCATCCATTGCATTCAACGGCGACCTAGACATTTGTTGCTTATTCAGCGTTTTTAGCACCTCAATGTCTCTGTTGGAATAAGTATTTGCATTTAAATCAATTTAATTTTACAAGAAACATATTGTCCTAAAAAATAATTTGATTTTTTGAAAGTACTAACTCGCAAAAACAATCTCTGATTGGATTGCCTTGTGTGTATGGGAAAAGAGGATGCTTCACAATTCCAGCAAGACCAGCATCTTTGGCTGCCTTTTCCGTACCTTTCATATGTCTTTGATACAGTTCACAAGGCGGACATCCATTTCCTCCTCCCCTCCTTGATGCACTTGATGAGATAGCTCCCGTTGAATCTCCTCCCCCACTGGAAACTCCCACTCCTCGCCCTTGTTGCATTGCTGACCTGTAGCGCTGTTCAGAACCAACCTTTGGACCTGTGTAAAGTTGCAAAAACTGACATAGCTCCCGTTGAATCTCCTCCTCCACTGGAAACTCCCACTCCTCGCCCTTGTTGCATTGCTGACCTGTAGCGCTGTTCAGAACCAACCTTTGGACCTGTGTAAAGTTGCAAAAACGGGTTTTAATTTTTCAAAAGTCTTTTGTGGAATGCAAGACGCCATGCATATTTATAAGTATATTTTTTGTAATGGTGGTCTCGGCCAATGATTTACAAAATAAAAATGCACAAGCCTTACATTCCTAGTGTATATTAATCAAGAATACAGTTTTGCGCAGGGTTTAAGGAAATGGTTTGAATTTTATTGAACAAAAATGTTTCAGCAAGGTTTAGCATGTTCTAGTCAATATTATGAAAATCAAATGCTCTGTTCACAAGGACAGGGACTAGGTACTAATAGTACCGCAAACTCCATCATAGCCCCGGAGGAATATGTCAATATCATCCTTGAGGATTGGAGCCTGGATCGTTGATTGCGTTCGACGGAACTCTGCATGATCACCATCCCATGGGCCAAGTCTGCTAGGCCGCTCCCAAGGTTTAGACTTGTAACAGTAACGCCAACCGTCCATGGCTTGCTTCTCCTAAAAAAACCACAAAAATTTAGTAAGGTCAGAGTTAGGGATATTCATTTTAAAGGTATGCCACAAAGCATAGCAAGTCATTTATATACTTACACGTATGAAAAGTCGGTCACGCCATTGGTCTTGCTCGAATAGTTTTTGTACAGAAACGGTTGCAAAAGGGAGCGTAGGTATGGTTCACGATTGTCTGAAACTTTGGCGTTTGCGTGGTTTGTCCTCGGTTGGTTCCACGGACAAATGACGGGTCATCCAAGTTGCACTTGTACGGGTCATTGCAGCCACATTGGCCAAATCGAAGTCCTGTCGCAGCTTGCAAAAATCCACCCTGTGAATTGAAACAACGTACGGATATTGATACTAAACATCACGCGCTACGATTGCAGAAAACGGTTTTATATGACTTACAGCGCTGCAATCTTCAGGACAAACATCAGTTAGAACAGCCCTGGGGCTC
This sequence comes from Homidia socia, assembly GCA_036850745.1. Taxonomy (NCBI): domain Eukaryota; kingdom Metazoa; phylum Arthropoda; class Collembola; order Entomobryomorpha; family Entomobryidae; genus Homidia; species Homidia socia. The sequence continues at coordinate 12,535 of JAANSP010000761.1, read as the reverse complement.
ATGTTGACGCAAGGATCCAAGAACAAACGGTTAGTTTGTTGTCCGTAGGTAGCTCCGAATTTGTATTTGTATTGGGGTACGTAGCCCATATAGCCTGGAATCATGTGTGGCTCCGGGGTTATCCGTGGCCCGTTGTTGGGAAGACAAGCGCACTCCATTTTGATGCTTTAAGGAGAGAACAAGAGCTAGAGTCGAAGAATATTTAACTACTTGTAGTACTACCGATAAATACTAAAGGGCTAACTGGGGGTTGAATTATGATGGTTTGAAAATGATAGATGTAACTTTCTTAAATGACCGAATTGAGACGAGATTCTTGTAAATTTTAAAAAGTGAATGTATAAAACAATTTTACGACCGACAGTTTCCATTTTCTTCATCTCGTCATTTTTACCAAAATTTTTAAGTGCAGAATTTATCAAAAAGGGTATACAATCTTCCTTGACAACAATGATAATGCATATCAAGTTCTCTGTTACTGTTTGTGCTCATCATCAGACAGGTAGCCAGGTAGGTTGGTAGGTAAGTCATCATAGCTTTTTCGCACTTTTGTCTCCACTTACATGATCCGTTTGGAAGTGGATTGTCTAATTGTCTTCTAGATTGCCATTGCCAAAGTCATTATATTATGCATGACGAATATAGCTTCATTAAACACTTACTTTTTCCGATCCATTATTCTTTCATCCAATCTAATGATACTTTTTTTTAGCAGGAGTAGCACACTAACGAGCAACATTAGTCACTCAAGGCAAGTCAACAGATTACCGATAAAAGTGAAGCACACTCTACAATTTTGTTGTGTTGACCTCGATCCATCAGTTAAAAGCATAAAGTGTTTTCTCCGGTCGATAAATTCTTTCCTTCACTTCTCATCTCCATCCGCTTTGTTCACTCGCATCAATTAAATCAACTTTTTTTATGTAATCGTAATCCTGTATGTTTACCGTCCGCATAAAGTCTCGTCAATTTGTTAGCTTGTCTCAATGTCCAATATACACCTACATTTATTTCTTGGCACATGTAACTTTTTCTCGCTACATATATCCAATTTCCAAAAACATATACCTCCTAGTTCAATATTATTTTTCTTCCCTGAAAAATCAAACCACTCTAACTTTTTATATAGGGCATTTTATCGGTAAGAAAGAAAAAAACAGCTAGCAAGAGACATCATCATTATCATCATCACAAAATGTGTGTATTGTGAATCATACAAGGAAAATTTTCATTTCATTAGTGAAATGGCACGGACGAGGACGGCTTATCTGGTAGACGGAGAAAAAAATCCTATCTCGCTTTTTAGCTTATTGGCGTGGCATGTGCTTTTTCGGGATGAGGGCCAGATAAAAGAGCTGCATCCAACCCGTGTTTTATTATTACAGACAGATAAACCTAAACCCGTTATAATAATAATGATATTTTTTATTCCAATCCAATTCAACATTCACTTATAATAAATAATTGCTTTTTAGCTTATTGGCGTGGCATGTGCTTTTTCGGGATGAGGGCCAGATAAAAGAGCTGCATCCAACCCGTATTTTATTATTACAGACAGATAAACCTAAACCCGTTATAATAATAATGATATTTTTTATTCCAATCCAATTCAACATTCACTTATAATAAATAATATTATACGACACGTTTCCACCAAATATATGTATAGGTTTACATGTAATGTGACGTGACCTACTGACTGACTACAAAAAAATGAAATCAGAGAATTACTTTTCCTTTTGAAATAACATTATAACAAGCAGCGCAAAACCACCGTTGATGCACACACTTGTGTAGACATCGGAAAAGTAAACATCCCACATTTTCATCGTAGATTTCCTTTTCTTCCGCTTCTGCAAAACTCAAGTTTGCAAGTGTCTGTGTAAGTGAGTCAGTGAGTGTTTGTGGCGAGAGCTAGCAAGCTCTGTATAACTACGTTATGTAATAATACTGATAAAGCCAACACGGGAGTACGCTTTTCGTCAAAATTGCAAATCTGCGAAGGACGCTTTTAAGTATATTGAATTCTTTCCATTCTCATGTGTTTATGCAACAACCACTGCGCTGCTATTACTACTGCTGTCAATTTCCACCTATTGTTCTTTTGGCTGAAACTCCGCATTTGCCAATTTCTTTAGGCATTTTTGTTTAATTTATATTATTGTAGTGCCTCATAAAAAAGACATATTTGCGCAGTGTACAACACAAGTTGTATATTATATAAAGTTCAGTTCTTACATATACATGGTAAATACATTTGTCAATAGTTCCGTTTCAGTGTGTAATTTCATTAATTTATTCTGATTTACTTTGTCTCTCTGCGAAAACGTAGCTCGATCAACTCATTCAGTCAAGATCCTCTAAATAGTTTGCTACCTACTTGTTTGTTTTGTCTTTTGTGGTCGGCATTCCTCTTGCCGTCATGATTCCTTATTTTCCAAACTTCTTTATTCGTTACCGTAGGTTGGAATGGTAAATTGATAGCATTGGAAAGCCTTTTTTAATCTTTTGAGCTGGCTTCCTAGCTGCGTTTGAGCTTTTTGTGAAGGTGGGGAAATTGAGTTGAGGAGGAAGCAAAGTGAAGGTAAAAAAATTCAAGCTCAACTAAAGCTGTCTTGTCGGTGTCATCTTAACGAGTGTGTACAATGTCGTAAATATAAACTGATGGAAGATTATATAGGCGATAATTTTTCTCCTTGCGCTCTCTGATCAGTATATTGTCAACTCTTAAAAGGCATATCTTTGTGTTTGGGTTACACGCAACTTGGAAACAGATATTCGCCATATTAAAGTTATACAGTTTCAGTGAGGGTGTTTATAGGCTCATATATTTTGATGTTGCCAAAACGCAAAGTGAAATAAGTATATATTTTTGGTCGTTAGCCGTGGTGTGTGTACTATACTGGTGCCTTTCCTGCAAAGGAAAATGTGGCCTTGAAACGTTCTTTGCAGTCTGAGCCGCCTTTTCTTTTATCAACGTTTTCAGAGTTTTATTGCAGTGCAAAGGCAGAAGTGGAAAACATTGTGTCTGCGTGGCAAGCAGTGCCGTGCGTGCTATCAAAATATCCTTTAAAAAATTTCAATCACATCAAATTTCAATAGTTTCAAAATAAATGTCAGCATCAACCGTGATCTTGCAAATTTCTTGACCGTAAATATATTCAACAAAGCATAATTCAATAATATGTTCATGTTCTCATTGTAAACGTGAATAGAAACAGTAAAAAAAATACTACACTCCGCTATAAATGTCAGCATCAACCGTGATCTTGCAAACATCTTGACCGTAAATATTTTCAACAAAGCATAATTCAATAATATGTTCATGTTCTCATTGTAAACGTGAATAGAAACAGTAAAAATAATACTGCACTCTACTTGTACCTATATTGTTTAACCAATCAAAGTTAAAAAGTAAACGATTCCAAAAAGTTATTGTGTACTTTTATTCTACAGGTGAAGATGGATGTGATTGACGTATTGGGTGAGTTGAATGCGAATGCATCATTGATACTTTTATTTATGTCGGTTTTAAAAGGGATTTATATAAGTGTTTTCGTTGAAAGATGTGGGTAATTTGAGATTACGATTTTGTTGCAAAATTGAATGATATATTTACACTCAATAAAATACGTTCTTAAAACTATCGTGTTACATTCAAGTAAGTTTCAAAGGGTTCATGGAATATGATAACATTGATTCAATTGGGCACAAGTAAATAAAAAAAACATTTTAAGCAGCAGACAGACATGCTAAAATATCTTGGCAGAGCATCAGAACACCCCACAATTTTTGTCACTTGAATATTTATGTGATAGCCGATCGTGTGCGATTTATGTCTACGCTGATTATATGTACAAGTGTCTCATTTTATTTTTAGGTGAAATCCTGGCAGATATCGAGAAGCAATCTGCAGAAGCATCTAAAATTTCACAAAATAAAACATCAACAAAGCAGTCGATAAATCCCTCCAACGGGTATGGTACTACCAATACAACCACTACTAGCGAGCAACAAGGCAATAACTCAGCCTCTCAGCAACAAAATCATCATCAAGCAAAATCCGTTCGCTTCACGCAGAATGATGATCGAGAAGAAGAGGGGCCGAATGCGCCAAGTAAATCACCAATTCCACCTCCACTTCCTCCACCACCGTCAAATAACAAATTACTTCAAGCTCCTTTGCAAATCGTGGTGGACACGCTCCAAGTGCCAGGAGATAGGTCATTTTTACATTCTCCCTCACGCGACATTTTGGCAGGTAATAATGGTCCCATTACGCCAGTTGCCGCTGCGAGGACGCCATCACCGAGGGGAAACTTTGGACAGAAATCACCGACAGTTTTAACAAGGACAACTAGTACTAAAGTTACAGATGCTTCAGTAGGCGTCCCCATTTTCTCAATTAATGATGACAATGAGGATTGGAATTTTCAGAGTTATCACTTGGATTACAAGTATACGCCACCACCTATTAAAGGGCCATGTTGCGTTTGTGGAGACGGGATTATGGGAGCGGTATTATTATCATCATAATTTAATTTGCATTGATCATCATTTAGTAAACCTTATTATTCTTGGCATGGCTTAAAAATTGCGTCAGTATCTTACGTTTTTTGCTTTTCTTTAATTAATGATGACAATGAGGATTGGAATTTTCAGAGTTATCACTTGGATTACAAATATACGCCACCACCTATTAAAGGGCCATGTTGCGTTTGTGGAGACGGGATTATGGGAGCGGTATTATTATCGTCATAATTTAATTTGCATTGATCATCATTTAGTAAACCTTATTATTCTTGGCATGGCTTAAAAATTGCGTCAGTATCTTACGTTTTTTTTGCTTTTCTTTTTCATTCCAGATGGTGACAGGTATGTATGTATACCTAAAAATATATTCTTACACTTGCAAATTTTATTAATACATCCACATGCATTAAAATATAAATTTTTTTTCTTTTCAATCTTACGCTAATTGTAAATGATTTGAAAACCTTCGGCTTTTTGTGACGCTTGGTGAAATGGGTCAACTTATTATGCAGCTCTTGATAAGATGTGGCATCCCGGTAGGTTAAATTATAGAGAAAATGTTAAAATTGAAAAGCACACACTGGCCAAAATTTTTGAATTTTTTAAAATCTCAGAACCCTGTCAACCTATTTTGTAGACTGGTGGTAATTTGCAAATGCCCAGTGTGCTTTTCAACTAGACTTTTTGAGTTATTTTTTGGATGGATTTTTTGTTACATACACAATTTGTTTGTAGAGCATTTTTGTTGTGTCCATTGTGGCAAAGAGCTGAGAAGTCCCAACTACACAGAACACGGTGGCCAGCCTGAAATGTGAACCGTACATGATCGAAATGGGTCATCTTATTATACAGCTCTTGATAAGATGTGGCATCCCGGTAGGTTAAATTATAGAGAAAATGTTAAAAATTGAAAAGCACACACTGGCCAAAATTTTTGAAATTTTTTAAAACATTAAGACCCCCGTCAACCTACTTTGTAGACTGGTGGTAATTTTCAAATGCCTAGTGTGCTTTTCAGCTAGAATTTTGTAGTTATTTTTTGGATGGATTTTTTGTTACATACACAATTTGTTTGTAGAACATTTTTGTTGTGTCCATTGTGGCAAAGAGCTAAGAAGTCCCAACTACACAGAACATGGTGGCCAGCCGTATTGTAAAGCTTGCCATAATATGCTTTTCTTGCCACCTTGTGCTGGCTGTAATAAGGATATTCTTCAAGGGGTATATAGCTTTACTTTTAATACTGAACTGAAAAGTTTTACGCTCATGCCGTTTTACCAAAAAAGTATTTTTCTCTCAACTTTTTTTTTATCGTTAGCATTATATTCAACCCATGGGAAAAGTTTTTCATCCCAACTGTTTTCGGTGCCAACACTGCGTTCGTGTACTTTCTCCAGATGACTTTTATGAAAGAGATGGAAAAGTGTACTGCGATGAATGCAGGCATGAACTTTTCTCACCAAAATGTCACAATCAAGGATGCAGGAAACCCATCAAGGATGTATGACTTTTATTATTACGAATCATTTGTTTGCGCTTTGTAATACTTTTCTATACTAAAGAGTTCAGTTTATATAGTAGTTGTTATTATAACGGTCACCTTGAACTTTGGGAGAAAGTTGGTATGATAAATGAAAATAGGTGCGCTACAAAGTGTGTATGTGTTTATATTATATCTAGTATTATCTATTCTTTAGGATCGAAAAGTAACGGCTCTCGGGGGAAAGACCTGGCATCCTACTTGTTTCAAGTGCACAAAATGCCACTGCGTAATGAATCCAAACAACTTTAGAGAAAGGGAGAGCAAGCTGTATTGTGAACCATGTAAGCTTCCTTTTGTTTTTGGGGGCGTCTTGAGAATTTGCCTGTGCTATCTAATTTTATCATGAATCATGATTTATTGCAGGCTTTAATGACCTTTTTATGCCAAAGTGTGGAACATGCAACACGCCCATTGTTTTGGAGAAGCCAACAATGGCCATGGGAAAAACGTATCATTCGCGATGCTTTACCTGTAAAGATTGTAAAAAGATTCTCTCTCCCGATAATTTCCTTGAGAAAAATAACCGGTCCTATTGCGATGACTGCTATCACAATAGATTCAGTGAAAGGTGTGCTGGATGTAAAAAACCAATCAGAGATGTAAGGGATGAAAGAAAGCTTACAATTGTATGGCATTTAATTGATAGCATTTTTATTTACGAAACGAACCTGTTTTTCTATTTAGCCTAAAAGAAAGGTTATAGCACAAGGAAAATCATGGCATCCTGAGCATTTTACTTGCGTCGAGTGTCACAAGCAATTAGATCCAAATAACTTTTGGGAAAAGGAGGGTTTACCATATTGTGAGGATGATTTCTATTGCGATGACTGCTACCACAATAGATTCAGTGAAAGGTGTGCTGGATGTAAAAAACCAATCAGAGATGTAAGGGATGAAAAAAGCTTAGAATTATATGGCATTGAATTGATAACATTTTCATTTACAAAACGAGCCTGTTTTTCTATTTAGCCTAAAAGAAAGGTTATTGCACAAGGAAAATCATGGCATCCTGAGCATTTTACTTGCGTCGAGTGTCACAAGCAATTAGATCCAAACAACTTTTGGGAAAAGGAGGGTTTACCATATTGTGAGGATGATTATCACAGGTAAACTCCAGAATATTAATATCACCTATATTTATGTAGGCAATATACACAGGTTGCTGCATAATTATCTATATTTCCATCAGATTATTCTCGCCGAAATGCGCTGGATGTTGGCAACTAGGTTATAGCACAAGGAAAATCATGGCATCCTGAGCATTTTACTTGCGTCGAGTGTCACAAGCAATTAGATCCAAATAACTTTTGGGAAAAGGAGGGTTTACCATATTGTGAGGATGATTATCACAGGTAGACTCCAGAATATATATTTATATTACCTATATTTATATAGGCAACATACACAGGTTGTTTCATAATTATCTATATTTCCGTCAGATTATTCTCGCCTAAATGCGCTGGATGTTGGCAACCAATAAAAACGGTAATATTCTAGTTGTAGATTGATAGAGTAAATTTAGATGATAACCAAGTTCACTATAATGATGATTAGTAACGATTTTACGTTAGCCTATGCAAAAAGTTTTATTTGCTTTGGGGAAAAACTGGCATGTGGATCACTTTTGTTGCTGCATCTGTGGGAAAACGTTATCCGAGAATGAATTCTATGAAAAAGATGGAAAGGCCTACTGCGTTGATGACTATTTGCGCTTGTTTGCACCCCACTGTAAACAATGTCGAGCCCCCATCACTGACGATTACTGCTTGACCGCTTTGGGAGGCGACTGGCATGCAAATTGCTTCAGATGTCGGGTGAGTTTTGAACTGAACTGATGTATGTAACTGATGAGAAACTTGCCTTTTTTAATCGAAGCTCTGTTAACTTGAGTATGATTTTTTATGAAAAGGACTGCGATTGCTTGCTGGAAGATGTCAACTTTTACGAAATTAACGGAGAACCGTATTGTGAGCAACATGTAAGCGTTAAGATTTCTATGAAAAGGATGGAAAGGCCTACTGCGTTGATGACTATTTGCGCTTGTTTGCACCCCACTGTAAACAATGTCGAGCCCCCATCACTGACGATTACTGCTTGACCGCTTTGGGGGGCGACTGGCATGCAAATTGCTTCAGATGTCGGGTGAGTTTTGAACTGAACTGGTGTCACTGATGAGAAACTTGTATTTTTTAATCGAAGCTCTGTTAACTTGAGCATGATTTTTTATGAAAAGGACTGCGATTGCTTGCTGGAAGATGTCAACTTTTACGAAATTAACGGAGAACCGTATTGTGAGCAACATGTAAGCGTTAAGAGGAAATGTGCATACAATTATACTCAGCAATATTGTGTTTGCATTTGACTGCTGAATATGTTTTAAACTATTTAAAATCTTCATTTGTTTGCTAGTTTCATGCTCGCCAGTGTCCAGATTGTATCCGTATTCGCAGAGCACAAAACCGATATTTTGGTCAACTTTTACGAAATTAACGGAGAACCGTATTGTGAGCAACATGTAAGCGTTAAGAGGAAATGTGCATACAATTATACTCGACCAGCAATATTGTGTTTGCATTTGACTGCTGAATATGTTTTAAACTATTTAAAATCTTTATTTGCTTGCTAGTTTCATGCTCGCCAGTGTCCAGATTGTATCCGTATTCGCAGAGCCCAAAACCGATATTTTGGAATTCCTGAGGATACTCCGATGCAAGTCAAAAAATGGGCTTCAACAGTATCTTTAAGGTCTCTGGAACTCAATCAACGACCTCTTTCCCAAATCTCTCAGCACTCGTATTCATCCTCCAGCAATTTTGAAAATAAAAGAGCTACTCCAACTAACCAATCTCAACGTTCCTCTTACATTGCTCCGAATGAGCGTGGTGGAGGAGCATCATCCTCATTGTTTAAAAAGGACAACATACATCATATTCATGATCAAAATGGAATATGTCTTTTGGAACTCAATCAACGACCTCTTTCCCAAATCTCTCAGCACTCGTATTCATCCTCCAGCAATTTTGAAAATAAAAGAGCTACTCCAACTAACCAATCTCAACGTTCCTCGTACATTGCGCCGAATGAGCGTAGTGGAGGAGCATCATCCTCATTGTTTAAAAAGGACAACATACATCATATTCATGATCAAAATGGAATATGTCTTCATGATCAGTTGGTTGAGGAAATTCAACGATCAATTTCTCAACTGTCAACATCCAAGCCGACTTTAACGGCTGAGCAAGAGGCCAGAATTGCAGCTTTGGGAGGTAAAAGCAAGGGTTGGAAGAAATCACAGGATAATATGCAATTTATCGCCAAAAATCAGAGTCCATATGTGTATGAGGAAATTCAACGATCAATTTCTCAACTGTCGACATCCAAGCCGACTTTAACGGCTGAGCAAGAGGCGAGAATTGCAGCTTTGGGAGGGAAGAGCAAGGGTTGGAAGAAATCACAGGATAATATGCAATTTATCGCCAAAAATCAGAGTCCATATGTGTACAATGAACCTGGAAAATTTCCTGTTATCGAACCAGAAAAGCACATACGATTTGAGGAGGTTAAACTCATGACTAAACCGTAGATGATAATTCATATGATGTTAAACAAATAGAAGGCCTCCATTTACCTGATTACTAACTAACCATTTATGATGCGAAAATGCAAAAATAAGTCAAATATTATCTCATTTTATGCTACCTCTTTTAATTGTATGCATTAATAATTGCGCTTGTTGGTTCTCACGAAACTTCACGTATGTGTACTATGCAAAAATAAGTCAAATATTATCTCATTTTATGCTACCTCTTTTAATTGTATGTATTAATAATTGCGCTTGTTGGTTCACATGAAACTACACGTATGTACATTATACATATATTATATGTCTTTTGGTTGTAATTTTTGCTTGTAACGTAAATATTTATTCGTTTATTCATTTAAATGCGAGTTATTAAAATGTATTTAGAAAACAAAACTGAAAATAAAGAACTAATAATAATAATAAAGAAAGTATGCTAATGTTCAACCGCTAAGATGTAGCTGCAGTGAACCACTTTTTGCATTTGCCACAGTACTTACATCCGATTTTGCACCGCGCGATGTACTTACAAAAACAGACGGTACACGGTTATCTGATGAAGAGTTATTTGATTCTACTTCCATTGTTGCGCCTTGATTATTATCGCCACCATCATTTGCTTGCCTAGCCTTTTCAGCACGTTCCATTTTCTTTTCTGCCATAGTCTTTTTCAAACCCTTCATATTCCTGGTTGGCAATTTACGAAGATCCTGTTTTGGAATGTGCACACGGCCCAAAGTTGATCCAAATACGTCCTTTGTGATATTCTTCTTCTTTTTGGGTTTGAGCTCCTTGGGCTTTTTGCAGGCAGATTTGAAAATGTCTAGTGGGGCGAGTTTTGTTCTTCTCAAAACAAAATCAGCAGACGGACCCATTTCTTCAAGTTCCACATACGGCGACTTTTCTCCAGATTTCAGGAAACGAATTTTGTAGCCTCGCATGAGAATTTTATCGTCAGTTGCTACAAATGAAAGAACATGCTCCAATTCGGCGACTTTTCTCCAGATTTCAGGAAACGAATTTTGTAGCCTCGCATGAGAATTTTATCGTCAGTTGCTACAAATGAAAGAACGTGCTCCAATCCTTCAAGTCGAATGTTGGTAACTTCTTCTCCACGAAAAAAGTCCACCAAAAGGTTTTTTAATCTGAAGCAGTCTGACGAAGGGGTAATAAAGGGCTCTCCAGCAAACGTTAGACAAGGTTTAGAACCAACAGCAAACTTTGATGTTTTGAAATCTTCAAATCCCTTGTATTTTTCAATACCAAGCTCCACCATATCCAAAACACTGTGATCAAATAATCTGCCTATAATAATACAAAAATAATATTCAATACTGATTAGTAACCAGTGATTAAGATCATGCTAGAAAGTTAAGTGAAGCACTTTATCATCATATCAATCATTACTCACCGAGAACAATATTATTTGGCCTTTTCTTATTGTGTGACCCGAAAGCGAATAATGAAGCATCATACTTTTTACACATCTTTTCCAGCTCCGTTGTTGACTCCATGGGTAAAAAGTCATGATCATTCTTTCGGCTGAATAGTACAGAGTTTGGTTTCTGCAACTTTGTCTATAAAATAATGACAATTTTATTACTATTCACTATCCATATTTACTTTTATTTACTGGTAAAGTCGTAACCAATCTTACCAAATCTTTCAAAAACTTCAAAGCGGTGTCACTACATTTTTTCCCATTGTGACCCGAAAGCGAATAATGAAGCATCATACTTTTTACACATCTTTTCCAGTTCCGTTGTCGACTCCATGGGTAAAAAGTCATGATCATTCTTACGGCTGAATAGTACAGAGTTTGGTTTCTGCAACTTTGTCTATAAAGTAATGACAATTTTATTACTATTATTCACTATCCATATTTACTTTTATTTACTGGTAAAGTCGTAACCTTTCTTACCAAATCTTTCAAAAACTTCAAAGCGGTGTCACTACATTTTTTCCCACGAATACAAATTGACGTTTTGGCATCTTCTATCAATTTGGGGGCCCGTCTAGTCAACTCCCTCTTTCCTCGATGAGTTTTTGCTTTTCTAAATTACAGACAAACAATAAACAATATTTAATCTTATTTCATCACCTTTCAAACTATGTTATTTTTTCTAATTTATTTTTGTATAATATGCGTAGTAGTTAATTCCAAAAACAATACAAGCAATCGCTAAATATTAGTTTTTTTCATTCAAACTTACATGACACGCTGGACAACACCCATTTTGATTTCAGTTTCAAATTGTTTGAATTATTCAGTTATTCAGTTATTCAGTTTGATAAGCCGATGATGTTCACTAGTTCAAAACACAAGCCACAATAGCCACATACAACATAAGCACATGCTCCACTCTTCGTCTATCTGCCTCCTGCATCGACACATGTAGTAAGCTTTGGCACATGTTTACATTGAAATTTGTACATAGCGCGTGTCTTTGTTTTCGCAGCAGTATGAAATGAGACCGCTTTTTAATTCTCTTTGTCTTGGTCTTGGTATATCAGGCTGTTGCTCTGACTCACAATCAGTGCCTCTGAGTTTGAAAATTGGACTGGAAAATCGGAATTCGAAATTGATATAGGAGTTTTGTTTCATTCAATTCAACTGTTGTTCGTTTTCAACATAATTATAGTTTTCAGTTTCCGCACTGCTCAGTTTTAATCCATTTTTTGTTTGTGTTATTTCAGGTTAACGTCATAATGGGTTCATTAACTAATTTGGACAACTTTGATTTTTATGATGACGGTGAGCTGGAAACGCCACTCGATCGAGTTTTTCTGCTCTTCAAAATTCTGGGGATAAATCTAATCTTTGGCTGTATTTGCACAATAATTTGCTTCTCTGTGAAGCAATCTGTTGGAAAATTCTT
>JAANSP010000760.1:0-18777 GCA_036850745.1 Homidia socia | reverse complement strand
ACTACGGTCTTCAGAAACGGTCTTTAAAAAATTTAGTTTTAGCTCAGAAAGAGTCATGAAGAAAATGCTATCACTTTGCTACAGCTACGAAAGACCATTCATTCTAAAGTTCATACGTTTACCTACAGAGAATATGTAGAAGGCCGTTAATAAACAAGTAATCTTGGAGTTACGGACAATTAAAGTTGATCCACTATCTCTGCTAATGCCTTTGTATCTATCATCGTCGCGCATATCCGAGCAATTGCACAAAAAAAGTTTAATTACATCATGATGGCTAATCCAAACTGAGGAGAGGACACCCCAGCAGCATCATCAGTGCCAAAGAACATGGTCGTATCTTCTTTGTCTTTCTTGACAAAGTTGAGTGCGTGTGTGTGCCATTACCATGCACCACCACCGCGATGATTTAACCACACTTTTAATAACAATTCTTTACTTCCTTTACTATATCGTTCACCTGTCAGGGTTGGCTGGCGGTATATATTGCAGTGCAGTAGTGGAGGTAGAATGGATTTTGATGATGATGATCATTACATCATCATAATCATCATCATCATTTCATTATCTTGTACACTTGAATTGATAGAAAAAAATGAATATTCTTTTTTGCACCACGATGATACACTTTTAATAAGAATTGTTTACTTCCTTTACTATATCGTTCACCTGTCAGGGTTGGCTGGCGGTATATATTGCAGTGCAGAAGTGGAGGTAGAATGGATTTTGATGATGATGATGATCATCATCATCATAATCATCATCTTAATCATCATCATCATTTCACTATCTTATACACTTGAATTGATAGAAAAAAAATGAATATTCTTTTCCAGCTCAGAACGAAACTGTCTCTTGTTATGATTTCATCCGCCAACTCTCTGGTTCTTGTTCCTTATACCAGTAGTAGTACTTTATGAATATTCTTTTCCAGCTCAGAACGAAACTGCCTCTTGTTCTGATTTCATCTGCCAACTCTCTGGTTCTTGTTCCTTATACCAGGAGTAGTAATTTTATTTTTATTTATTGTTTCACTTAATAGCTCAATTTGCAATTTGCTACAGCCTCGCAGTATATTAGTTTATGTGATTTTTTTGTTAACTGATTTATAATTTTAAATAAAGAAGGGTTTTTAGACAGAACCTTGGTTTAGTTTGTGTGTCTATTTGTTTTAAGAATATAAAGAAGTAAAAAAAGTTTGAGAAAATATGGGGGACTGCGCTTGGGAGACTCAGGCCCTGGAGGAGGATAACGTGGACAAGGCGCTTGTTCTGGGGAAATCGTTGAGAAGGGTGCTGACAAGGAAGAATCTTGTGGTGCGCAAGCGAAATGAAAGTGCGCACAATCACCACAAAGTGTGAAAGGTTAGTACAACAACCGCTTGTAGCTTGTCTATACATTTGAATTTATTTTTAAAATTTGAATTTAATTGAACAAAATGAAATGGTCAAGTGAATTTGTAAAAAAGCAACGACAGGAGTGGAATAAAAAATATAAAAAAAGATTATAGCTACCTTATAATTTTCCTTATACATGCTTTACATTCTTAAGTAGCATAGTTTACGAGGAAGTCTACTTATTTCACATAGGCACATAGTATAATTATAGTCAAATTTGGCATGTGTGTTAGCATGTGTGTTAGCATGTGTGTTAGCATGTGTGTTGGCATGTGTGTTGGCATGTGTGTTGGCATGTGTGTTAGCATGTGTGTTAGCATGTGTGTTAGCATGTGTGTTAGCATGTGTGTTGGCATGTGCGTATATACCCTAAATTACTGTAAATCATTTTTAGTTCACTACGAAAGTATCTATAATTGCTGTTGAAGTTACCGTTGAAATACCATACTCATCTACATTTTCCCACAATAAATAAAACTAACTGTCATTACAACAATATTCCCAGTTCTTCAACTTTGAACAGACTAAAATATATGCAACATGTTAAGCCATTTGCAAATTCGTGTCTACGAATCGATTCATTGTGTTTGCTTATATAAACAAACATCCACTAAAATTAGCACGCCATATATGACATCATCATAAACGCATCTAAAAAGAATGGTGTCATTTCCTGGGGTGGATGTGCACCAATTTTATGATGGCTCATGTCACTTTGTATAATTTACTGACGTACTTTGTTTTCAAGTCTAGTTCCGGTAATATTGAACAGCAACATCATTACATCGATTTTTTATGTCTGGAGGGGCTTTCCTTCTCCTGTGATCACGGTTGCAAACAAATTTCTTAACCTTCAGTCAGATGACTGTTTTTGAGGAAAGACCACGGCAAAGTAACTTGTTGACAAACGATGTTTCTTTGTAAATTTGAACTACAACAAAGATTTTAACAACGATTAATATGCAAAGAGCAACATTCTGTTTTCTTTTCACTATATGAATGTTAGAAAACGCCACTGCCCATTATATGTGTCAACAGTGTATTAGTAAATTTAGATGGGATGTTGACGCCTAAGAGAAATAAAAAAACTGTATAATCCTACCGTACCTTCTATCTACTGTTGGCTTGCTCATGTTTTATCCTAACAATAATTATTTTGTCTTATTCCAACTACCGCTTCTTTGAACCTTTCCACTTTCTGCTTTGAATGTTGTAGAACATCGACTCTTGTTTCTTTGGCTTCCAGTATTTTCATCCTCCAAGTAAAAAAGCACATTTTAGCTGCGTTCACTGCTCATGGCTCAAATCCAAGCCCAAGGTAAAGATGTTTTGACTGATTTTTATTCAACTTTTTTCTACATATGCTGCTGTAAAAAATGTCGTGAACAGAACCTTTTGATCGGGTTAAATCAATTCTGTTTTGGTCTTATTCAAGTAATTTAGTATCAGTCACGAATATTTTTGCGACAAATATTGCTAAAATCATGGTGAGCAATTTCTAGCCAAACATGGGGACTGTAAAAAACGGAGCTACTATGTGTGCGTATTAGTGGTTATTGGGTCGTGTGGTAGTTGCCTGTATAACCTTCCACTCATGCCCTCATGTACATAACCTCCCAAGCATGAGCTCCCGTACATAACCTACCACTCATGCCCTCGTTAGTATAACCTCCTGTATATCACCTAGTGTATAGCCTCTAGGATATACTACAGTGATAAATGTAATCTGTATTGTGTGCCAGCAACAGCAGTGTGCATTTCGACCAGCAACAGACGTGCTCGTTTTCCGATTCGTTGTCACCATTCTTCTAGTTGTGAGCTAGTTTAGATTTTACCTTTTCTTTTACAAATTGTTGAGCTTCCGAGTGTGACAGAGCCAGAAAGCCGAACTGCACACAGTTTTTTAAGATAATTAATAGTTAAAGTAATTATAGTTTGTTGTGTTGAAATAATTTTGTACCACGTTATAGTAATAATATAAGGGAAAATTATTGTATAACATTATTTATTGTTTTTATTTACAGTAAGCCATATTTAAAATAATTAATGGTGCAACCACAATTATCAATTATCATATCTTCATCATCATTTGATAGTCATATCATACCGACACGAACGGAATCTTCTGAGCAGTTAGTATATTTTTTGATAAAAGGAAAGTCAGTACATTTGCCCAGTCAATAATTTCCCTATTTCTTTCCAAAACTTAAATTCCATATTGAATTAACATCTGAAAAGCCTAACTACAGGCTATGGGTGTGTCTTCTTTAAGCAATGCAGAAAATAATCGCATTGAAATCTTCGAAAACCTTGGTGTCAGAAACGGAGCGAGAATGCTCAGTTTAGTACATGCAGATATTTTTACTATTGATAATTTTCAGTTTGTAGTTATGTACGGATAGTTATGTGATCTTTAGTTTGTAACCTTCTTAATATAAGCTCCAGTAACTTAATTCGTGCCTATTCCTTGCAGCGGCAGACAAAACTAACATTGTTGCTTAAATGTATGCAGTATGTATCTTTAAGTTCCACCCAAAACGTTTCCCCCACTAAATTGCTGTTTTAATATGTTAACGAAATGTTCGAGGAATTTGAGCACCCCATAATAATAATGGATGTTGATATCTTCAATTGCATACAACAATTAATGTGTAGTAATTCTAATAGTGTTTAGTATAAGTATATCCTAACTGATATAAGCTTTCAAATACAATTATTTCAATTCACCACTGCAGCAACAAGCCAGATTATTATTAATGCTGCACAACCATAGTTTCACTTACTATTTCACACCCAATTAATTTCCTGCGGAATTATCTGACCCGTTCATTCTTTAGACAATGTGCGCCGTCAGATTATGTCCTGTAGGCAAGCGTGCATTCATTGAACAAGTACATCATCTGCCTACACAACGAAAACCGTTTACTATGTGTTGTTTTTGAATTAATGTATACGCTTGTAACTTTCGCTAGCACCCCCACCACTAAACAGTATCAGCTATTGGAAAAAGGGTAGAGAGAGAAAAAGAGAAGGGTCGCGGCCATTTGCCGGAATCGCGTTTTGCCCGAGTGACCTTTTGCCAGAATGGCCCTGCCGGAATCACCTTTTGCCCGAGTGACCTTTTGCCAGAACGACTTTGTGCCTAAATCATTTCTTCAAGATTTTCTTTGCACATGTGTTTTTCTGTTGACATTCATGCCTTCCAATTGTCTTTCAAACTTTCTTTTTGGAAATGTAAATCGAAGAAATCGTTCAGGCAAAAGGCCATTCCGGCAAAGAGTCCCTCAGGCAAAAGGTTATTCCGACAAAATGCCATTCCGGCAAAGAGTCCCTCAGGCAAAAGGTTATTCCGACAAAATGCCATTCCGGCAAAGAGTCCCTCAGGCAAAAGTTTATTCTGGCAAAAGGTCACTCGGGCAAAAGGTCATTCTGGCAAAAAGTCGTGTCAAGTCAAAGTGGCAAAAAACTGACTCGGGCAAAACGCGAAAAATCTGCAAAAAATTACCTGCCTATATGCTACAGGAAAAAAACGTATTTATGTATGCAATATAAATGAGCAAGTAAAAACTTTCCTCTGATTTTCAAAACAATCCTCTCTTGCTTATTCCCTCTCCTACTTCCGTTTGCGTATTTTCTTGGGGATTTAGCTTCGGGGCGATTGTCTTAACTGAGAGAAGCGGAAAATGGAAAAGAGAGTAAGAGAAAACGAAGAAAACGTTTCTGTAGGAAAAAAAGATTTGGGAAATTCTGCACAAATACCACCAAAACCGTCCATACTTAACAAGCAACCGTGTACTATCATATTGCTCCTAATCTCTCTCGTCCTTAAAGTACTTTGTTATCTTTTCCTGGTCGTGGTACTCAACTTGGAGAGTAATGTGCAATGCAATTTGAATAAAAGCGCACGCTAAAAATCAGCCGGTAGCAGGCAAACTGTTGGTAGGATAATAAAGAGTGTGCGTAATATGCATGCTTACTTCGTTCAACAACTATGACGTCCGTTTTTACCGCTACGCATCATAACATAAGCTTGCTAAGAATAAAAAAAGGAAACATACATATTATTTACTTGCTCTTTTACAAAAGATAAAATTTTGTTCTACTTACAGCTCATCAACTGCCTCCTCCACCGTCACCAAGAAATTGTAAGTGGTGGAATTGCTGTCAGAAAGAGAGATTAAACTAGCTAACTCGTATCGTCTAGCTCAAAAAAGCTAGGAAAGTGAAAGCTGAAATTTTCAAGTGCATAAACTAATGTGTTCCAGCCAGCAGCCACCCTTTGAACCCTAAAAAGATTCATCATAATCCCCGCTGTACAACGACTCTTGTCTTACCATCATCACAACTTCAACAATATAAATATACTCGGTGGTGTCAGCAGCTCGGTACTAAATACCAAGCAGTAGAAAACAGACCAAACCCAAGACCAACTGAAAGTTCTCCTCATGAGAGACATGAAGCAAAAATGAGGGCTGTGGTGAGTAATGTTATACGACTTTTCCTCCACGACCTAGCAAAAAAGGTTACCTTGTGTGTCATGCTCGTAAGTAGGAACTTAAATCTTGTACTGAGACGTTCATCTTGCAGTATAAGATGGATTTCTGAAGTGGCAACACCTGCGCATATCAAGTTTAAAGTGCAAACATCTCCAAAATTTAAAATTGATTTTCATGGATCATGTTAGGATCAAACTCACAATTCCTTCACTTGAATGTATTACCATGCTCCAATTGAAAAAATATGCTGTGCATATGTGGAGAAATTAGCGAACAAAAAGTTAGTACCAATACATTATACCATTTACAATGCACAATACCAAATTTTGAAGATCTCTCAAAGAGTAATGGAAGACCCAGGGTTAATTCTATGTACGAATCCTGGTTACTACTCTTGTTAAACACTCTATCGGATATTTTTATTTGCAAATGTTCACTATGTACTGGAAAGAACATTTTTAGTTAGGACAAAAGTGCAAAACAATGGCTTGCACATTACTGCCTGGCAATCTTTCTCAATAATTTCTCTGCTCTTATAAAAAGGTGGAAAGCGTATGTATGACATTTTTTCTCAGACCCTGTAATACTGAAAAAGTTTTACAAGAAGACAGCAATTGGGGATTTGAAAACAATAATATATTTGATGCTTTGGAGAAAAATTCATAAAATGTGTACAAGAGGAGCAAGTAAAATATATAGCATAACAGCTTAGAGTAGCACATACAGATATTCATAGTTGCTTCATAAATACCGTGTTCTACACAAGATGACGACGAAAAGCTTTTCTTTCTACGTGTTATTTTTTCTCAGGTGTCCACACAGGATAAATGTCTCATTTCATAAAATTGTTAGAGGGGAATCGTCAAATGCGAAAGAATCTTTTTTATTGCAACCTAACCAGCTCTGACAGGTATAACCTAAAATTTGTAATTTAATTAGGAATTCATTCCCATTCGTAAAAACCTCGTTATTACTATGCGAACACAGAATCAGTCAGTCAGACTATAACATTTTTAGTAAAACGGTAAATAAAATGCAACAGTATTCTCAGCAGTCTGCAAAACAAAAAAGCTTACAAAAAAGCAATGGATTTTTTGTGCGGGCACTGGCGTTAACTCCAATCGAAAGCTATATAATTTGATGGTGTCACATCACAACATCATTAACATCATTGCACATACGGAAAATGTTTTAAAAGGATTATTAGAGGCAATACAAGCATATTGAAATGCATAGAGCAATTTTGATCGCTATTTAAGTAGAGACAAAGAATTTTAATGATTTCTTCCCAGTCAAAGTTGTCTTCTACATTTTTTTCTCCAAAACCTTATAAACGATCAACGTTGCTACAAGTTCAAAAAATTCATAACAGATAAACTTTGTCCTTAAAGATAGGTTGAACATTAGATGAACGTGTAATACAGGTGTTTCGTATAAATCTACAATACGAATGCTTTACCACAATAAAGCATTTAAAAATTCATTAAACTATCAAAGAGATTTTCAAATACTTCCCGTTACCACATATTTTATGCGTGTATAAGCCCAACAGACCTCACAATAATAACAAAACTTAACTTGCAATTGGGAACAATTCCTATAAAGGTAAGTAAGTAGAAAATTAAGTTATATTACCTGATTATTACAAAAGGGTGAATATTTTGTAAAAAACATTTTTCGTTTCTTTTATAACATATCTACTTATACATTTTTGTACATAAAATGATGTTGATGAAACAATAAAAAATCTAGAAAGAGCATCCAAGAGGAGTAAAATCCATATTATTACATCTATTATTGTCAGTTTAATACTTCTTTAAGCAAGTATGAGGACACTTTTTCCTTCAGTTCCGATAAAGCAGCATTCTTTCTTGCAAAACATGCTTTGATCTTATAAATTGTATATGACATGCATGCATAATAGATCACCACAAAATCAATGAAAAAGATTCATGTTTACGTATAATTTTCCTCCATCCTGTGTGTAAAGTCATCTTTTTAGTGACGTTTTTTAAGTTTGAAAAATATACATGACAGCATGCATACATGGTAAATGAGTAAATATCCAACAACTGAACAAATGTGCCAATAAATGCCGTTTTTTATTCCAATCGAGTAATAGTGATAAAAAACTGCAAAGATCTCTGAATATGTGGATGCAGAAGACGACTAAAAACTATAAAAAGCAAGGAAACCCCCTAGTCCAAAAACACGTTAGTGGCACCATTACTGCCATTATGTATTTTTTAAAGAGAGGAGAGGATGAAAACGACGAGCTCATTACAATTACTACTCTACTTCCAGTGTGTCACCCACCACACCATTTCATTCGCCCTACTCATCATTATCTACCACTTTCTCAGAGACAATCGTTCGACATTTTTGTTCTTGTAAACTCGTTTTTGTAGACCAAATAGTAACTGTCATTTTTTTGCATAAAAAGTAAGTAAGACGCTTCTTTCTAGCATCTAACTAGCTATTATATTTCTTTTTTCATCTCCCCGATAAAAAAGCCACGATTCTGTATGCCTTGTTCGTTATCCATTATACTTAAATTCCATTCGATCCTATTTTTAATTCTAAAAATGTGTCCTCTCTAAAGAACAGCTTTAAGCCATCTCTTGTTCCCTCAGTCTAGTGCTGCCGAAAAAAAATCTATCTAAGACAAATGGCAATGTTAATACAGTTATCCCTGTGTGTAAAAACTACAACGGCAGCAGCAAGGCAGAAACACTGACATTTTCATACTGATTTTTCAATGAAAAAAAGTAAATCTTTCTTGAAAACTCTTCTCTCATCCCTAGCACCAACATCACCACCACAACTGCTGCTACCAGAGTGATAAAAAAGGCATTGCAACATTACCAACCAAAGAAACGAGAGAAGAAGGGAGTGACTGGATTGAGTGAGAAAAAATTAACATTATCATATTCTCTTCTCTCTGCCTCCTATTCTTCAAGATGAATGCCTTATGTTGTTCTAATCATTGAGCTTTTCTGTGTGCAGACAGCTAACAAGTTGTTAGTAACAATTAACTGCTAATGTACCTTGTGTTATGCATGTGCCCATGCTGTTGTGAGTTGGCTAGGTGGCTTCTTGCGTCATTGACTGCTGATTGATTTGGTAAAAATATTTCAAAGTACTGCTTAATAGTACCAATTGTATGGCGACTTTAACTTTTGATTCTGCTATTGGCACGTGGCATTTTAATTGCAAGTTGCTTTTTCAGCGTTTATTGTGATGACTGATGGCAATCTTACTATTTCTACACGCAGATCGCCTCTCAAATTAAACAGATATTTTTAAGGTTTTTTGATGCAAGGAGTAATACAAACATTTTGTACAGCGCCATGAACTTTTTTTATTTTTCTCAATGCAATGAACTTATGTTCTTAAGTACACTCAATTCAAAACAAATATTGCTTTAATTCGAAAATAAATGTTTTAAGTGACCCCGTGAAACCAAAAAATTAACAAATTAACCGTGGCCATAACCGTGGTGGTGCCCGTTTCCGCCGTGTCCTGTTTCCCGTTGAAGTTTGGGAATAAAAACAAATTTCCAGCATTTAAGAGCACGATCAATAATTAGTAAGAAAATAAGTTTTGTAACTCTCGGGTATTTTTTAAAAAACCCTAGATTTTCCCCGGATTTTGTACACAAAATAATTCGACGACGGGGAGTTCAGCAAAACCGAAAATTGAAGCTTACCATATCTCCCTCCGTGACCATGGTGTTGATATTTATTATAGTGCTGCAATCAGAGAAAAATACAAATTGTTTAATCTTATGCTCCTAAAAGACATTTGGATATTCTAATTGATATTATCAATATTCTATCTTAAACTAGTCATTTTAACCACTAATAACATGCTTAGGAATGGATAATTTATATCGTAACGTAGTAAAACAATGTAAGTTCAAGTTTTCTAGCTGCAATGCACACTGGTAAACAAAAAAACAAGCTAAACTCCGCTAAAACAAAGATTGCATTGCAAAAAAAAATCTAAATAAAAAGAATTCATGAATCAAAAAGATGATTAGTGAAATTGATGTCATATAAACTGTTTTTTCTGTTCTTTCATTCATTTTTCGTGTCAGGTTGGAGGTGCTGGGGGAAAATTAGACAATTT
The DNA here is from genome assembly GCA_036850745.1 of Homidia socia. NCBI lineage: Eukaryota > Metazoa > Arthropoda > Collembola > Entomobryomorpha > Entomobryidae > Homidia > Homidia socia. The sequence continues at coordinate 8,753 of JAANSP010000760.1, read as the reverse complement.
CCTGTCGAGCATTTCATTAGTGTGGTTTAAAGAAAAATAAAGTTACTACATTGATTGATTAACTAGTAGATACAAAGTGCTTATCGGCAGATGATAAGTGCTTACCTGGCCATGATGATGATTGCCATGGTTTCCTATACCAAAACATACGATTGTCAATTAAAAAAGTCAAAATTTAAAAATAAATAGATAAACCTTATCGGATTGAGATCAAAAGCTTTCTTCTCGCCAAGATCTGACGATTTGTGTCTTCCTTTTAAACTTTCTGCACTTTTGTAATCATCATATCTTGTGCTAGCTAGTATTGCTATTTCCCAAATAGTCGTTTCTCCACTTTTGCGGTGATTTTGATGATACCAAAAGTGCAGGAACATTTACAAAACTGAATAAATTATTACCGTGGTTTCCCTTGTAACCCTGTTGAATTCATAAAATCAAAAACGAGTAAAACAAACATTACATCATAAACGATCGTTAATTTACGGTTACTGTGAGCAATTTGTAGTCACCTGATGATGATCTGTCAAAAAATAAAACAAAATTGTATGAATAATTTGAATAATGTGGCAAGGAAACGAATGCATATTGTTTTTTTTAAATCGTCACCTCCGTATTTGCCGTGAGAATGTCCGCCCATATTTCCGTAATGATTATTATGGTGAGCTCCATTATGATGCTAAAAACAGTTAATTTTCAGTATAAAAACCTGACGCATACAATAAAAATGACCTTGATGCTGTTGAGCATCCCATGAGTATTGACTGCAGTGACATGTCCTTCAGAAAACATCATTACTAAAGGGTACTCATTTTGAATCCCAACCCCTGTACAATTTTCTCTACCATAACCAGCCAAACATAAGTCCAACAATGTGGGTAATATTTTAAAGACATTTCAGGACAGAAAAACCAACCAAAAAGTTTTAACTGTTGACATATCACTTAGATCGATACTCTAGGGTTTCTCATCTTGACAAATTCAATTTCAAACTGCAATTTTAGCTTGCTGTATGCTCTACTGCATACATCGAAGCATTAAAAATCTGAATGGAATTAATAAATTTCTTACTCCGCCATAATATTTTTTGCCGCCATGATTGCCATGATGATGGTGATTTCTTCCATATTTGCCTATATAAACATAACACTAGTTAGTTAACATTAAGATAAGTGCTTATCGATAGATAAGTGGTTATCGTACCATGATGGCCGTCGTTGTGATGGCTGTCATAAAATTTATGATGTTTTGCGTACTCATCTTTGTGATATTTGTTGTGATAACCTGGAAGTAGATAATTTTACTTTTAGATTCAGTTTTTAAAAAATATTTCGATTCTTTTTGAAAATTTTGAAAATTGCATAGTACCATGAGTATTATGACCCTTCTTATGATGATTATTATGGCCGTATTTATGACCCTGGTGACCTTTTGACATTTAAAGGTAAGCATTTGTCAATTTTTAAACAATTTAAGGTTTTTGAAAAAGATAAGACATACAAAACTTTGGTAAATATATGTATGTAAATTTAGCTTTTGAAAATATAGATGAATCAAATTAACATTAAAAAATAATAACAATATCAGAAAGATAACTCTATCTTGTAGCCCACAACTTTAAGTTAGGGAAGGTAAGATAAGAGCTTATCGATCTTATCTTACCATGTCCTCCGTAGTGCTTCTGACCATGGTGCTGGCTAAAAATTTAGGAAGAGTCAAAAGATCAAGCATGTTATTAACGATAATTTATTAGTATTAGCTATTTAGGAACATTACGCTTATCACTGCCGTTAGTTAGATCTCTTAGATTAAAATTTTGTTGCGGAAACAAAAAACTTTGGAGAAAATCGACCCAATAGGGTGTCACTAGTCACTAATGTTATACATGCGGGAAGTCAGTTCTACACGTCTTATTCTATAGTCACATCAATTTCAGCGTGGTGCAGTGATAATCGTAATAAGCCGCTATTTATTTTTTTCTTGTAATTTACCCTGAATTATGGTGTCCACCGTATTTTTGTCCGTTAGAACCGTAATGACCTATTTGCACAAAATTACATTAGTATTTTTTCGAAATTTTTTGGATTTGTTGATAAGCACTTATCAACTCTGTGAAATTTCCCGAACCTTTGTGATGGTTGTTATGATGATGACCATGCCTAGGAAAGAAAAAAATGAGCTTGGATTCGAAATCGTCTCAAAAAAGAATAGTTATGAATATAAAAAATTGGAATATGTGTGCTGGCAACAAACGAAATGAGTTAAACCAAACTACTGAATTACTTAACAGGACACGTTGTCAAAGTCAGAGGTCTGACTCGACACAAGAAATGAGTGAACTTAAACTTTTTAATATTTCATAACTGAATATGGGCTCAGTTTTTGTTCTGTTCTTTCATTCATTTTTCGTGTCGGGTTGGAGGTACCAGGGGAAAATTAGACAATTTTCTGTCAAGCATTTCATTAGTTTGGTTTAGTGAAAAATAAAGTTTCTACATTGATTGATTAACTAGCAGATAAAAAGTGGTTATCAGAAGATGATAAGTGCTTACCGCCCATGGTGCTGATGATTGTTATGATGATGACCTCCATATCCCTTGTGACCCTTGTGACTTTTTCGAACATAATAAAAAATATTTAAACATTTTTAAAATATTCGAATTTATAAGATAACGCAAAATATTTCTATTTACCCATGATGTGCATTATTGTGGTGATGACCCTGAAATGTCAAGTAAAATAGACGTTACTCCTTGAAAATTTGAAATAGAGATGTAATTTCTTTAAATTTTAAACAATCTTAAATTACATAATGATTATTATGGTGATGATGAGCATTTCCTCCATAACCATGATGACCAGCAGCCATTTCCAAATCTGTCATCATTTGACTTTCGGCAGGCACGAGCTCAACTTCCGTATTGCTCAGAAGCCCCTCGTCATTATTGTTTTCATTCTCTTTCACCTTGAAACTATTAGTAACGACTAGAAAAGAACTATTATTTGGAACAACTGATGAGGAGGATGGGAGCGTAATTAAATCCTGCTCCTCCTGAATTTGACTAGCTGAATCCGGAGGAGAAGCCAAAACTCCCCAAACCACGTCGCCATCCCCTACACCGCCATGTGCTGTGGGGATTTTTACACTCAAACAAACAATGCATGCTGCTGATAGTAGGATCCACCAACTAAATAGCTTTTTGGGGGAGCCCTTGTCTTTCCTTCCCGAAGACCTTTGTCTTTTCCTACTTGAAATGTGACTGTCACCACGGGAGGCAACTGAGGTTCCCATTTCCACAAGTCCTGGACAAGGACCAGTATTCACAGAGACACACTTTTAAAAACACAAATTTCTATAAAAATTTAAATTTCATACAATGGCAGCAGGCAAGCCATGTTGAGCTATAGGAGGCACAAGGGGTTCTGTCGATTATCAACTTTCTAATTTTCATTTATATATAGACTACATTTTAGATTTTAAAAGTCATTGTTTGCGCAGTATCAGCATGTACTACACGTTGAATCTCGTTCATCACAAAAAAATTATCATAGTTGTTATGGCAAGTGATCTGATTAATGTTTTGAACCGCTTCATTTCTTGCAATATAGGTATTGCATCCACCATCATCACGTAATCCAATCATACCGTTCTTCCACTTTTTCATGTTTGCAGACGGTACCTTATTTCAGGTAGACAAAAGGCGTCACTTCCTGGATTCTGTTCTGTATCAATTGTACCATGTCTCATTTTTTGTGCAATTTAGAAAAATGGAGCATTTGCAGTCAATTATTATTATGCAATTGTTGGCAACAGCTTGGAAAAGACAACGCAATTAATAACAACAAAAAATTCAATCAAGAACAATCAAAAAGGCAGGCATCTGATGATTGTCGATGGGGAATATCCATCCGCTTCTGACAATCAAGACATTTTACCGCAGGATAATAACCTGTGTGTGGTTTCAAAATGCACATTTTACCTCAATACCTACATTATTCCGCCAAATGTGGTGACGAGAATGCAGCAAAATTCTTATAATTTTTTAGATCTTTGGTAATTTTTATGACTGCGTTGACAATGGTACAAATTTGGTCAACATTTTACATCAATTAAGGCAAAAATATAGTACATCATGTACCTGACTACCTACTAAGAGTTGACAAGTACACAAGTCTCACACAAGAATTTATCCCATTTTTACACGCTTCATTGCACCAAAGCAAAGAGACAGTGTGTTGTAATAAATTTTGATGACAAATCCTTTTCTCACACAACATAAAAAAGCATGTACCACAGTACCACTGCCGAATAACATTATCATCATCATAAATGATTGTTTCGGTTCACTAGCTATTGCACATCTAGCTAGCTGCATGTGTGTGAAGAACGTGTGCGGTGAAAGTGAAGATTGAGAATGGTTAGTTAAATCTAACCTAAAAATAAATAATACAATTTTTTGCCAATTAAATTTTTTGTGCGTCTACAATTTGGAAGATAATTAGATTGTTTGTTGTCTACCAATACACAGCATTTTCCAAAATGGCACGGGACACTTCTTGTCAATTCCCTAAATTTGAAGTCAATCTCATATTGACATACATATATTTTGTGCAGAATACCATTTCCGGAAAAAATGTATGCACGTAAATACGTGTGGAATGAAAGGAAAAGTGCATTTTCTGCTTTGAAAATGAGTTTTTAAACTTTTTATTTTTTCTCATCACCGCCCCATTTGCATTTTCAACAACACATCATTTCATACTTGCACACAATATATCTTCATTTTACCAACATTTATTATTAGTAGTACACATATTAACCAGTATGGTGCAATATTTTCAGTTTTTTTCAATTATTTTTATTGCCTATTTACATTATCATTATTTTAGTGCAGTCTGCCAGAGACTATATATATTAAGGTAAAATGTATTTAGTTTTCATTTTTACTTTATCAACGAGCTTTACATCATCAACACGTCTCTCTTCTCTGATCCCCTCTTCACGACTCTGCTGATTTGGCGTGTATTTATAGAAAGCAAAATATCACGCAAATCTCACAATTCCGAAACAAGGTAGCAATTCAGCGCAAAATCCTAAATTGAAACTTGGTTATAGCTAAAAGAAATTTAAACTTAATTCACAGAGAATGAACAGTTTTAGCATTTGTTTTTTTAGTATATTTGCTTAAATTTTAAAAACAATAACAACAAAAACATTGGATAATATAGTATATATTGACATTAAGAATACATAAAATGGCAATCATTTTGACTAGGCAGTGTGTTATTATAATAACAAGGTTGTTTCTTCTAAGGGCTTGGTTATTCGCTTATTGAATCAGTATAATATGTATATTTCAACTATATTGGGGTGTACCTGAACTATGCAATATGGTATTTCGTATATATATAGAATTTAGTAAATATGAATATTAATAGTTGTAGCAGTTTATCTAGCATGAGACTTGCAGAATGGACGACCAGCTTTTGCAAAGAAACTTTGTCCTTCTAGATTCTTTTTGCAAGCCTGTAATAAAAGAGCTCAAGTGAGATTCACCACCATAATCATCATTGTCAGATACTGTCAAATCATGCTGTTTTCATTCAAGCGAAACTTACCGCACAATTAAAGCATTGTGAGTGATAATTTTGACCAATTGCTTCTACCCATCGATCTCCAGCCTCAATGGGGAATCCACAAGCGTAACACTTTGTGGTGAAGAGTTCATTCCAATCTGTAGAATCAAAATGATTGAAAAGAATTATAGCTCAAAAAATGATTGCTAATAAAATATATAGCATTTCAAAAGTATTTTCATTTTATGCAAGCATTAGTACCCTATACAAAAAGCTTCAGGCATTAGTAGTCTACACAAAAAATAAATACTGCCAACAGTAAGCCTTTTCCTCATTTTTCCTCTCTAAATCATCCTGATGATGATAACTTACCAGCGTCGCAGTAGGGTTCTCCATCCTCCAAAAAGAATGGATTGTTTCCAAAAGGCTTGTTACAATGCCTGCAGGCAAAGCATTCCGGGTGGAAACTTTGCCCAATGGCATTCAAGCATTCGTACTTGATTCGGTTCCTGCAGCGTCCACATTGTGGTGCAAGATGACTTTCCCAACAAAACTCACAATGAAGAGAACCCTTCTCCTCTACAAAGCCCACATCCATCAGTGGACGGGAACAATTTGGCGTAGCACACTTGAAGTGGTCCGGGCAGTAGAACTTTGAGTTTGCCGTTATGAACGGTCCACTAAAAGCATTAATGTTTTGGTTTGTTTGTATATTTTTATGACTAATGAAAACTTTCTAGACTAGAAAACAAATGAGCCATTGAAGCGAAAAAAGAAGCGTTTTCTAGTAAAAATTAATTTAAAATGCCCCTGGATAGAGCTAAGAATATTAATATTAATAATATGTACAATTTTTAAAAATGCATGTGTATGTATTGCTTAAGAATAACGTACCGAATTTGTGATTGGCACGCGCTGCAAATGGCAACTCTTGGTCCAGGTTGAGTCAGCACACCCCTTCCACGTTTTGGAAGAATGGATAGTGTCTTTCCACCTTTTCCTCCTGCACCTCCTCCGGGAGCTGCTGGTGCAGGTGCTGGAGGGATAATGGGCGCAGGGGCTGGCGGCGCTGCTGCAGGTCGTGGGATCGAAATGGGAGTTGGAGCAGGTGGTTGTTGTTGTTGTGGGGGAGTGGCCAATGGTGGTGGTGGGATAGTTTGCTGAATAAGTGGTGGAGCAGCTACTGGCGTTGGTGCAATGGGAGTTGGTCTTCCAGCCGCTGGCTGCAGCAATGTGCTCAATGGTTTGTATGGCACTTGCTTTTGTTGAAATTTGGGTGCGGAAACTGGCTTAAATTGCTGTTGTTGACCCAAGCTCTGTCCAAATGTTGTGAATTGTTGGGGTGCGGATGGTGGGGGAGCGGAAACCTGTTGTAGTAGGCTCTGAGGTTGTGGCGCAGGCGGTGCAGCTCCACCAGACAAATCGCTTCCAGGTGCGGCAACACCTCCCTCGGATGGACTTGGAGGCCATGCGACACGAAGTCCAGAGCCACCTTGTTGTTGTTGCGTTGCTGTTGAAGACTGGTTTGAAGTTTGAGTTACGCTGCTTGAGCTGAATGAGCTGGATTCAAAGCTGCTAGAGTACTGCTGGAGAAGACCCCCACCTGGTTGTGGAATCTGCTGCTGCTGAACTTGCTGGGATTGTTGCTGTTGTTGTTGTTGGAGAAAGCCTGGACGGGAAAGTGGGGACCTTGGAGCGGTTACATGACTGATTCCACTTGTTGGCGATTGCTGTACATGGTCAATGAAAAAAAAATCCGTAATAATTTTATAGTAAATTTAAAGTTCATACAAGAATAGTAAAATGGAAGCAAAAGTGGGGAATACGAGTTTTTTTGAAAAAAAAATACATGAAAAGGAAGTGGAGCCACTTTGGAAGCATAAGAGTCCACACTTGGTGACTGTGGTTTGGCCCCGCTTGTTAGGCTAAATGGTTTTGGTGGTGTAACTGGGGCAAAAGATGGAGCCGATGAAGCAGTAGACAATGGCGCTAATGGAGTTGTTGATGGTGCTGCTGGAGATCCAGTTAATGCCTCCTGTCCTGTTGTGGCTCTTGCAACAGTTTTGGCATGAACGTCGCAGTACAACTTGTTGTTAATGTTGTAGTATCCAATTGCCGATGAAGCAGTAGACAATGGCGCTAATGGAGTTGTTGATGGTGCTGCTGGAGATCCAGTTAATGCCTCCTGTCCTGTTGTGGCTCTTGCAACAGTTTTGGCATGAACGTCGCAATACAACTTGTTGTTAATGTTGTAGTATCCAATATTCTTCAAACTTTGTCCGCAAGTGTTGCACTTGAAGCATTCAACGTGCAAATTTTTGTCCTTGATTCGAACAAACACGCCTACAATCAACCGCTCGCATTTAAGCATTCAACATGCAAGTTTTTGTCCTTGATTCGAACAAACACGCCTACAATCAACCGCTCGCATTCCGCACATACATTTGGATTGGAACTTGCTCCAGCCGGTGCACCACCACCTGCAGCAGATTGTGGAGCAGCAGGGCAAGTAACGGGCGCAGATGGAGCTTGAATGGGTGCAGGAGCAGCCTGTGCTGCAGGTTGCACGTTCGTCATTGCCTGGGCTACTTGTTGTTGTGGCGCAGGCCTAGGAGCAACCTGTCTCAACTGCACTTGAGGAATTGTCACAGGTGTGGGCTGAACATTGCTCTTGGGAGACAGTGGTGGTGGAGTCCTGCCACTGCTTCGGTCCTCAGTTTCTACCTCCTGAAGCATCTTGTAAACTTCGCTGTTTTCGTGATTATATTTCCTCTCGTTTTTCTTAAAATTGACTCTAGTTTTACACAAGAATAATCTCCCATAAATATACGATGTCAATTATGGGATTAATGGAAATTTTCCCAATTTATTTTTTTTTTACCCAATTGCTCCTCCAGCCAAAACCTCTGACTGAGCGCTGAGCGTTTCAGCAATGCTCTGCTCGCTGTAAATGTTAATCGGGGTGTTGTATTGGTTGTTGACCATGACATCTCCCCGCTAATCATTTACAAAAATCATTATAAATTTTAGTAAAAGAGATAAAAAGATAATAAAAAAGTTAGGAAAAAAGTGGTGGTGGTGGGTGTAACCACCCGGGTGGTGTAAGTCATTTTTCGTGTACAGAAATAAGTTTTTTCATGCGTCAATCCATTCCGTGATACGTTGTTAAAAACAACAAA
>JAANSP010000759.1:0-18779 GCA_036850745.1 Homidia socia | reverse complement strand
AAAAAAGGAAATGTCTAAATTAATATTACATAGATTTTCAAAGCACGATCAAATTGGTGAGATTCGTATCCCCATGTGTCAAATTGATTTGGCTGTACCGATTGAGGGCTGGAAAGATCTGGATCCTCCAGTTGATGAAGACTCGGTAAGCAACACAATAATAAAATTATTCCCATCAACGATTCTAGACACGCTCGTAAACCAGAAAATGCTCTTTTCATAGCAAAGCCAAAAATCTCGCATTTTTTATCCCTAATGCATTTTTGACACATTATCGATTTTCTTTTCCTCTTCATTCCTCTTCATTCTCTCTTTTTGTAGGAGGCACTTGGCGACATTTGCTTCTCTCTCCGGTATGTACCGACATCTGGCAAATTGACCATCTGCATTCTGGAATGCAAAAATCTGAAAAAGATGGACTTTGGCGGTTTGTCCGATCCTTTCGTCAAGATTAACCTGTACATGAATGGGAAAAAGTTCAAAAAGAAGAAGACGTCGGTGAAAAAGTGCACTCTGAATCCATACTTTAACGAATCCTTCACTTTTGAGATCACTCCAGAACAACTTCCAAAATGTCACATTGTTCTCACCGTGCTCGACTACGATCGAATCGGTACTTGCGATCCCATTGGAAAAATTGCTGTTGGTCCCAACCAGGAAGGAAAGTCACTCCAACATTGGCAGGAAATGATCAATACTCCAAGACGACCTATTGCCCAATGGCATTCACTCAAGGACCCTGAAGAATTCCAGGCGGCTTAAATCACCCCTGTACTACCACAATAGCAAGCGCAACATTCAAAAGAAAAAATGCAAAAACAAAAATAATTCCACTTCCACAGCACAGAACTTGTTCTCCAACTTGTCATATTTCATGAAGAGAACGACAGACAAAAAATACCACCAACAAAGGTATAGTAAAAAATTGAACATAACTTCAAATAAATACCATAAATTATTGCATACCACACAACAAAAATCAAAGGTTACAATAAATAATTAACTTTTGTTTTTTCCCAGAACACATACTCACAACATTGAAAGAGGAAGCAAAGACATACAACGAACACTTTCGAGCAAAAATAATTAAATCAACCTAGACTAAAAACAGTTCTGCAGATTATTATTATTGTATTTTAAAACTTTCAAATAAAATGAAGCAGCAGAGAAATGAAAATCAAGAATACGTAAGTGGTTACACTTTACTATAAAATTGATAATACGAATTTATTATGAAATGTTGATGATCATGATCAAGCGTGTAGATGATGTTCAGATTAGAGAAAGAAAAAAAATATTGCAGAGAAACAGAAAAAATGAGTAGTTAGTGCCGTAGAAAATGCTACCTAAATTGATATTGCTACTAAATCTTAACTATTAATAATCATAATTATTATTATTATCGGTAGTTTATAGTGTAATACCCAAAATTTTAAAATTAACAGTAATTAAGGACTTATTATTATTATTATTATTACATACTACTATTACTACTGTTACTTGTAATATTTGCATAATATCAATCAGTGTAAAGCTTCAATGGAAGATCTTACGCATGGTTCTATTATGCAAAACAAAGCGAAGAAGTGATGCTAAATAATTATATGATGGTTTTTCTCAAGACCTGAATGCAGAGCAATCATCATTTAAAAAATGATATAATTGAAAAGCCCCCATTTGACGATTTGGTTATCATTATGATTCAATACAATAAAATGATTAACAATAATTATTACCTAAATCTGTGTACTAATTAAAAGATATTATATATAACACGTTTTTAGAAAAAATAATTATAATTTATTATTATTATGATTATAATTACTACTACTACTGATATATACCTATACCTGGATAAAGAGAAAGCAACTTCTGATATCATTCATGGGACGATCCTTTCCTTAAAACTATTCATCATCATTCTGATTATCATCAAGATTATAAAAAATCAATCAAGCAAAATAACAGTGAAACAAAATGTGTATGAATTTATTACTACTAAAGAAAAAATATCTAACTAAAGTATAAAAAAGAAAAAAATGTTCTATTGAAAAAAGCAAATCTGTCGAAAGTCTATTCTAAATTTTAAGAAAAAGCAGAGTTATTAAAAAAATGAAAACAAGACATGAGAAATTCCAAGGTAAGGGAAATAAAGGTAAGAGGTTTAAATTTACATGTAATAATATTCCAATGATGATTATAAAAATACTATATTCTAATGATTATAAATTATAATAATTATAATAATAAAAGTTGTATGTTAAGAGAAATATACGTTTAAATCAGTAATATATAGTTTTTAAACAGTAAAAGTGTTAGCTAGAGAGATAATCAAGTTTTACGAAAAATTGCAGACTGTTCCAGAAAATAAAAAATTTAATGTATCAGCAAAAGATTAAAAAAGTGGTTGGTTTGTTGTGTATTATTATCATGTTAAGAAAATAATATTTATGGAAAATTCAATACAGCAACAATGAAAGAATATGATTACCTTTAAAATTATGATGACGTTGACGATATTATAAATAGTAGCCTTGCTGTGTGTAACGTATATTATTATTATTATGAAGTATATTTAGAAAACTAATATCGACATTTGTAAAGTAGCANAGTAGCCTTGCTGTGTGTAACGTATATTATTATTATTATGAAGTATATTTAGAAAACTAATATCGACATTTGTAAAGTAGCATTTAATATTAATAGACGTAGACTTAACGCGTGATAGGCTAGAAAACAAAAAAAATGTATGCGAATTATAAGATTATAACGTATTAAATAATTTCCAGTAATTTAATTATGTTTTTACTGTTCACTTCCAATTTTTCACTTCAACTGTGAAGAAGGGCATACTATGGGTTAGCGTGGTATTTATTGGTACATAAAAAATATTATTACTAAAAAATAAAAAGATGATTATTACGGGGGTTTGGGTGTTATGAAGTTTTAAAAAAGGTTCTTTTTTCTACTAGTCCAAAAAACAGAAAAAAACGTGAGGTAACGTCATTCTTGTGAATAAGTTTACTACACTTAAGCTGAGAGTGGCCGCCTTTTCCGATACAAAATATAAAAAACAAAGAGAAGGTCCAATCTTGAGTGTCACTATAATTAAAAAACAATTAAATTGTAACATTTATTATTATTGTAATTATTATCTCTCTCTGTGTGTATTTTAACGTATGTACTTTTTATTATTACTTGTAGTAGACTTGTTGTATTATTATTATTACTTATCTCTCGGTTTTTCTTTCCTGTGAAATCGAACTTGGTAGAGATTTGTCCATTATTTTTAAGTAATGAAAAATATAACTCAAAAGTATAAACGTAGCCTTTAAAAGTACTACAGCAGCAAAAACACGGACATTTAATCAAGTAAAATGTTTAAGCTAATAATTCATTCATTTTTTTCTCGGTTTTTCTTTCCTGTGAAATCGAACTTGGTAGAGATTTGTCCATTATTTTTAAGTAATGAAAAATATAACTCAAAAGTATAAACGTAGCCTTTAAAATACTACAGCAGCAAAAACACGGACATTTAATCAAGTAAAATGTTTAAGCTAATAATTCATTCATTTATTAAATAGGAAAAAGGATTGTTTTTTTGTGAAAATCTCTTATATTAATTCCAGTCATTATCAGTATTCTACTACTACACTGTCTAAAATGCAGGAGGCAGGTTTTTTGAAAAAAATATATATAACGTACAATTCTATTTTCAGTAAAGTGTTTAGTCTAGAGAGATTAGACAATAGGGCATTTTAATGAAACATTGAAACATTTTCTCGTTTAAAAATTCAGAAATTCACACAAAAATACTAACACACTATACGAATGATGCAAAGAAAACCCACACGTGAACAGCAACACGTACTTGACGTACAATCCCATTACGCACATAAACACCATTTCAGTTAAATGAAATAAAATTGAGTCACGAAAATAATAAATACTGACCTCTCGTTCAAAATTTTTTTGCCACCGCTGAGTTATTTTTTATCTATTCTTTTGTTATGCAAATTAGATGCATTGTTTAATTTGCATTTTCAAATAAAAAAAGAAAAAAGAAGAAAATTCTCAGCGGCGGGAAAATTTGTTTAAAGGAGCCATCAGTATAAATTATTATTTAAAATTGGAGAAGCTGTACATCATCTGCAATGACATTACAAGCATGATAAGATGAAATGCCTGCAAATATTATTTTACGGATTGAAATGTTTCTTCGAATAATAGAGTTATGCAAAATGGAGGGCTCAAATTTTTGAGTAGTGATTTCTTACTCAATAATAAGTTTTGAACAAAAAATGAGACTTTGATTATTGTCATTAAATTATTCTTATTATTATTAAACTAGTTTTTATGTATGATGAACGTGTGATTAGCTGATAGCACACTAAACAAAATATTTTCAGAGTTAGATACTAATCTGCTGAGTGAGTCAAAAAACAATACTCCAACAATTCCATTCCATCGTTTCTAAATAAAACGCAATATAGTGTACTGTAACTACTATTATTACTGACTATTTTTTGCAAATTATTGCATGTTGCTGCATGAATTAAAAAGGAAAAGAAAAAAACTTTCTCTTTGTGAAAAGAATAAATGAGACCTTGAACCAACTAACCAAAAAAACATAAATGCTAAAATGCCCCCTTTACTTTTGAAAATGTTTACAAAGAAAAGCGTGTAACGTTTAAAACTCTGTTATGTTCAATAGTTATTATTATTATTTATGAATATGTAGTTAGCAGTAGTTAGCTGTTTAAGTGAAAAGTGAATGCGTAAATGAAAAGATGACCAGAAGAAATAAAGAGAACCATAATATAATATGTTGGGTGCTACTAACTAACCATTTTTCGAATTTACTAATAAAAAACTAGTAACCAGTAATGCTAAATGAAAAATCTTGGCGTGTTCCTGATGAATTATATAGAAAAATAAAATAACAATTAACAAGTTAGACGTTTTTGGTTTTTTGATAATTTGCATCTATTTATTTAACGGACTCCAGTGACAAATTAACGACATAATTGGCTTGATCATTATTAACTAATAATTGCTACTTTGCTTTACAACAAGCTACCACTCTACCCTTTTATTTAATTGCACAAAAATTAATTTTTCAGTACTAACAAAGAGTTAAATTCGATGAATTTTTTAACAATAATGATAATTTAAGAATTGCACTCGTAGGAGAGAGACAACACAAAATCAGAATACAATAAACCAATTATTCTTGATTTTTCTTGTTGTTGTTAATAATCTTTTTAACCTTACATAAATTCGAAAGAAAGAAAAAGTAAATGGTAGATTATATATTATAGAGAACTATACATAAGAATATTATCATGATGCTGAAATATGGGTGGTTATACATGCATACTATTTTTTAAATTACAAAAAAATAGAAAAAAAAATCCAGGTGTAGCTTGTACACAGAAATCGAATGTACTGTAAAAAGAGTGCATTTGTAGAAACTTTGAAAAAAATGAGGTAAACTTTTAGAAAAATTATAAAAATCATTACTCTTACAAAAGTTATAAGTACTAAAATAAAATAAAATACATATTACTATTTTAACGGTTTTAGATTTTTCGTGAGATTATACTTATGATAATGAAGAAATCAGTCAGAAAAGCAGAAAAGTAAAATCATTTTTAGGAAAAAGGTAAATGAAAATTTTGAAATCGACATCATATGGTTCTAAATACTATTATAGAAGTACATAATATAAATTATAAAAAAGATAAAAAAAATTATTATTATCGTTATAATAAATTGTATATTATAGAATATTATATCTACATCTACATATTATATTACTAATAGTGTGATGGAGGAAAAATAAATTTATTCAAGAAATATTTTGTTTCCATTAAAAATACACTACAATGATGTTTGCCAGTGTCGTTGTTTTTTTTATAGATTTTTGGTTTTCTGTTGTTTTTTTGTGATTTTACTAAATGCTGAAAGTAATAATTTGGCTATTTTGGTGGATCAAGAAGAGTGTGTCCAACAAGAGCAGACCAACCTATTTTCAAAAGGGAAATGTGTTCAGATAAAATATTTCATCATACGATTGAGTCGAGCGGTTTTGAACTTATATGTAAACGTGCTTACCAATTGGGTAAAGGTCTGGCGATTCTACATCCAACCACTGATCATAAACTGGCTCCCATCCATCAAAACGAATTCGTAGTAGCCGGCCAACAACCTGAATCACAGTTGCTGGATGAATATGGGCAGGATTCAATAGATTGGCCATTTCCAGTTTCATGAATGTTTTGAAGCCATGCTTTATTTTTGGCTGAAACCATACCAAACCGTTGATTTATTTGCCCTAATTCAATGTTTAAGTGTAATAGGTGGAATAGAAAACTATAAAGTGTCAACTTACTTTCTCTGGTAATGGAGCCTCCATCTTTCCACTACCCTTCAGGTAGTCGGTCCAGGTAAACTTGTTCATTTCGTACCCCACAGGGGGCACAATTGTAATCCCGTATCGTTTGCAAAAACCACATTTGAAAATATACGGTGATTGTACATGATAGCAATACTTTGGCTGAAACCATACCAAACCGTTGATTTACTTACCCTAATTTAATATTTAAAAGTAATAGGTGGAATAAAATATATTAAGTGTCAACTTACTTTCTCTGGTAATGGAGCCTCCATCTTTCCACTACCCTTCAGGTAGTCAGTCCAGGTAAACTTGTTCATTTCGTATCCCACAGGGGGCACAATTGTAATCCCGTATCGTTTGCAAAAACCACATTTGAAAATATACGGTGATTGTACATGATAGCAAAACCATGCGTCAGGAATGTCGTTGATGCTGCTGATTTTGCCCTCATCAAGACCATTGTTGTTTTGCTTATCATCAGAACAATCCATTTTTATCATTATATAGCCAAACTTTAAAACCTTGCAGATGGTCGCAGCGCAAATTCTGCTAGGGCACTGTGGGTCAACAGCTTCAAGTTTCATGCCTTCCTTAATTTCCTCCCCTTCAGAATCCGAGTCTGTAGCTGGTCCTACTGGTTTGGTACTTAACGATAGATAATCGTCAGCAGGTACTTTAAGCTTATGCCCTACACAGGTAGCCCAACCCAAAGAATGAACCAGGGAAGATTGTTCATGGCTAAAAAATCCTTCGTTGACAAGTTAAGGGAAAATCAGCTTAACCTTAATCAAATGTCGTTGATCAAAAATAACATAGCTTTAGCTTACCATCATCATTTTCCTCATCCACGTAGTGTAAGTACATCCTACCGCCCACCACTTTTTTCACCCGGCCAACACGATACTGTGTAACATTGTATTTATCTAGTACCTCCAAGTTGTCTCCAATCCTATGCCATCAGAAATTCTTTGAGCAATATCTCACCAACATTAATTTAAAAACGTTTGAAAAAAATCTTACTTGTATTTAAATGCCCTTGTTGAACGTGATTCTCGCAGTTGGGAAAGTAATTCTGATGGTAGGGTAATAGATCCAGGTAAGTGGGCACAAAAATAAGTTCGCCAATCTTGTGCTCGTCCTAGTAAGCCTTAATTACCGCATTTTTATGATAAATATAAATTTTTTGTAATTTAGGGAAACAGAGTTAAATCGGTGTAAAACTTATTACATGTGGGTGGCATAAAATATGGCAGTTTGCATCTCTTTCCCAACTGGATAAATCTCATGTTTCCCCATATGAATCCAAAAATCTTGAGTAGCATCCCTGCCCAACCCCAAAAACCGAACAAGGGCGAAATACCCTGAAACAGGATGGGATCAAAGTTGAAGAACACACAAAACATAAAGCAGTACTTTTAATTTGGTACCTTGAACTTTCATCACTGTTACAACCCAAAAGCTCGCCTTTTGAACGAGAGATCTCCGTGCTGGATTTGCTTGATAATGCCTTGCCACAAATTTAACTCCAGGTACAACACATTCATTCCACAGTTTCGCACATGGGGCCTAGAAAATTAATTCTTCCGCTAATAACAACATATTTAATTAGAGCTCAAATAGGTACTTCAAACGGCATTTACCAGCTTAAATAGGGAAACGTTGGCTGCTTCAAAATTCGAACTCTTTAGTAAGGATGTCCAGTCAAATATTTTACCCTCCATTTTTATTCAATTTTTCACCAAATTACTTTTCTACGTGAATATTTTAAGTAAATATATACCAGTACATTTACTTTATGAAATTATCGTTAGTGCGTAGCAGTGTGGTCGTAAAATTTTGTTCACTTTTTATTATTTTAATGTGAAGTCTTGTGAACTGATTTCTCAGAACTGTATAAATAGGTATTGTTTTTTTAAACAATAGGGAACGGTTTTGTAGGTTATTATCACTGATACGATTTTATAACTACTCCAAATACGCCGATGCAAATTCTTATGATCAATTTTTTTAAATAAAATTAATTTGTAGAAAAAATCAAAAACATGTTTTAAAGGTATGTATATGCAGTGGAATGACAGTAATTATATTTTTTTAGAATTTATCGAAAGAATAATCTGCACACTTATCGGTCTGATGTGCATGTGAAATACATAAATAGAAAAAATAAAATGTAATAAATCAAAAAGATTATAAAGTCAATGAAAAACATAAAAACAAGTATGTCTACTGTTGTTGGAAACATGATATCCTTTTTGAATGAACAATAATTGAACTGAAGTATATAAATGAGAAAAACTATTGTTCTTTTCAAAACAATTTTACATTTGGTGGTTCATGTTGTGGTCCATTTGAAGCCGACGACGCAAGCGACGGATACAATTATAAATGCTTTCTGCAGCAAAGATGACAGAATGAAAGCACAAAACAGACAGAATAACAGACAAAATATAAAGAAAAAATATCAAAAATATCTGAGGCATGATTCTATATTGAGGTATATTTTGAAAATTATGCTGTTAATAGATTGGAATTAAATATTCAAATCAAGTTAAGTGATTTTCAACAAAATGTTTGTTTTAAATTCCAAAAAATAATTATTTTTGTCTAGTTTAATACTTATCACATGAATAACTTTTATAATGCAAAAATAAAATTATTATTGGTTTATATATATTGACAAATATGTAGGACTGGTATGGCGTAGCGGAGTCGTGTTTTCGGAAAAAGTAAAATGTGAAATGAAGGTGAAATGTGGTTAATGCAAGGTTTTTATGAGATCTATTTCTCGGAGATTTGATTCTTTTTGTATTTTAATGTAACGGCACACCCTTTCCTATTCCTGCAAAGATGGACTTCGTTTTGGTGATCTTTTTCGTATAGGTGCATACTTTGTTGTGTGGGCGTTTAATATTTTGCTAGTAGAATTATATAGATAGGCAGATAGGGACACTTTAGAAATTTCTGGAATCAGAGCTCTGTGGTCAGTGGTCAGTGATTGGATAGTGGCTATGAGACCTCTTTCTCGGAGATTTGATTCTTTTTGTATTTTAATGTAACGGCACACCCTTTCCTATTCCTGCAAAGATGGACTTCGTTTTGGTGATCGGTGATCTTTTTCGTATAGATACATACTTTGTTGTGTGGGCGGTTAATATTTTGCTAGTTGTATAATAATATGCAGGTATGGACAATTTAGTATAGTCTGGAATGAGAGTTCTGTGGTCAGTGATTGGATAGTGGCAACATCTTCAAAACGTTAATATAGAATATCGTGCGTCAATACTTTTCAGCGTAAAATATCATTGAATTGTAAAGATTGTGTGCCTTTTAAAACGTACACCAATATGGTATTTATTACCAGCAGTAGTTTAAATAAGAACATGAACGTAATATATTACTACACAGACATATCATCTTTTTATGAATGTCCAACTGAAAGAATTATAACATGAGAATAACACACCTGCTTATTATATGGAACACTTATAGGGCGTTTTTTTAGTAAAAATTAAATCACCATTTTCATATAAAAAGTTGAAACATAAAAACAATAAGGAAAATGCTACAAGACAGCAGCAATACAGGTAAAGTTTAGATATATTTTGAAAGTATTTGGCTGTGATTTTGGTATCATTTGATATTGAAAATCTTATTAATGCAGAGTAAGCTCTAGGTTTGTTGGAGAGCACCTCGACTGGACAAACAAAAATCTTATTTTTATAAAACAAATAAACGATCAGTATTCCGAAATGATCCGCTGAGTCACGTACAACATAAATTATTTTAAGTGTAAAAATGCCATATTGAAAGTGATGAGATATGCCACCTAATAATTGTATTTATTGTGTATTACAATATGAGACAAAAATTTTATGCGACATTTTTGATCCTCCTATATTTGGAAATACCTTGTTTTGATGGCTTGAATATTTTCAGTAAATAATGTTCGAATTGGTTTGCGTAGCGCAGTTTAATGCAGAAAAAGATTTGATTTTTTATTGGCATTTTCAGATTAAAAAATTAATAGATAGCTAAATTGTTACGGTTGCACAGACTTTTTTATCCTCTACATCTACCCAATAATCTGTTGACGGGATTACAGAACACCGTGTTCAGTATACCATTTACGAAATTGCGCGTGGGCATTGGGGTACGAATTCCTAGTGCGCTGTCAACAATCCCGGGTATATTTAATACACCGACATTGTCCAATATCTTATTTACCTGATTGTATACATGCTCAGGACTAGGTGTTGACCTAGGCCTAAGTGTAGTAGTTGGTCCTGCAGGTGTAGTTGTAGCGTCCAAGTAAACTACTTGGATTGGTGGTGGTGGTTGCTGTTGAGGAGGATAAGGTTGCTGCTGTTGGGGGTAGGGTTGAGGGTAAGCTGCTGGGGGTTGTTGAGCGGGTGGTAACGGAGCAGCAGCAGGTTGCTGAACACCTCCTTGGATAGGTGCTGGTGGTTGTTGAGGAGCACTTGGCTGTTGCTTGCGGAATGGAGGCATTTTGTGTGGGAGGCTGGGGTGCAGCTGCTGAGCTGGAAGATGATGAGGCTGATTCACCAACAATGGAGTCCTGAGGGGAGTCTAATGGTCTTTGGTCGGGGAGTTGTTGCGGTGAAGGAGTAGCTGGCTGTGGTTGTGGGGATGGGGGTGGTGGAGGCGCTGGCTGATATTGGGGTTGTTGTGGAGGAGGGGCTGGTTGATATTGGGGTTGTTGTGGAGGAGGCGCTGGTTGATATTGAGGTTGTTGTGGGGGTGGCGCTGGCTGATACTGGGGTTGTTGCGGTGCAGGTTGATACTGAGGCTGTTGGGGTGCAGGCTGATATTGGGGCTGTTGGGGCGCAGGCTGATACTGAGGATTATAAGGAGGTTGGTACTGAGGATTGTAAGGCGGTTGTTGTTGTGGAGGATAGGGTTGTTGAATGTAAATTGGCTGCACAACTTGTTGAGGTGGTTGCGTGTTTCTCTCTTCACTACTTTCATGGCTGTGGTGATGATGATGATGACCTGGTCGACGTGTCCTTGGAGGCCTAGTCCTCCTTGTCCTCTCATTGTTTGTCGGCGGTGGTGGAGTGTTGTAGACGTATACAATTTGAGGTTGTTGTTGTTGGGGCGGAGGTGGGTAGTAGTTTCCCGGCTGCTGTTGAATTAGAGCCCTTCCGACCTCTACGGTCGAATCTGGAGATTCTTCAGCGGTGATATTGGTCACAGATTCTACCACGGTAGCCAGAACATACTGAAATGGCAAAAATAAGAGAATATAAATGCAACTGGGGCAAGTTGAGAAAAGAAAATGTTCCCACTTACATCAGCCAACAATTTCTTAATTTTTCTCTCGAATGGCCCATCATCCTTTTCTATTAAACGGGTAAGCAATTCATCTTCTATGGGCTGGAATTCTTTCAAGTCCATAGGCTCTTTTGCTTCTTCTGCCTATTTAAAAATGAAACAAGTATAAAATTATTTTTTGAAATATTTTTCAACTTTTCTTTCACTTTCAATTATAAAAGTATAAAATCTTACATGTGTGCAAATTACTAGGATTAAGGCTAAACAGCCTACCCACCGAATCGTTGTGACTGCCATTCTTACACTGGATTTGCTGACGAATACTCTGTCACATTGTATGCTTTGTATATAGGTAAATTTATAAATTCGTTTTCATACATAATATTGTCGTTTGTTACCGATGATGACGCTGATAATTACGTAGAAAATTCTCTGCTGTAATAGTAATAAAGAATTAATGAGGTCATGCTCTTGATCATCTTCAAAAAAAACTCATCAAGGTGTTTTATTGTATGGTAATCAGCAACAGAGTATTGGTTCCATATGAGTCAACAGAGGGTATGGAAAGATGCATTTTTGAAAGTGTTCACTCCACAGGTATACCTTTTTTATGCACAAAAGTATGCTGATATTGCAAATTCGAATGTATCGATTAATATGCTCATAGGTACGTTACACAACCAAAAATTATGCAATGAACAAGTCAATTGTCAAACTTTTTTAATTACTTTATTTCGCAACAAATAAACCCAAAAATAATAAACACGTTGTCAGCAGCATGTGAAGCAAGTCAGCACCATCACCAATGCTGTAAAAAACTAGCTAGTAGGCCCATTTGGGAACACCAGACTTCCACCGCCAGCACAGCGATTCCATAAACGGTTGAATGGGTTGCACAAAACTGAATTCAATATTCCATTGACAAGTTGACGAACTGGGGCTGGAGCTCGGATCAACAATGCCTAAAGATACAAATGTTCACAATATTCTTGTCACTCTAAAACTCTCATGTAATATTTTTTTTCTGGGAAACTTACCTGATCGACGATTCCTGTGATATTTGCACCGTTCACATTTTGCAAAATATGGTCCACTTGATTGAGGACATGCTGTTGAGAAGGTCGCGTCCTGTTTCTGTTTCCCGTCACAGCTTGAACCAACTGTGAGCCAGTGTGATATTTGCACCATTTACATTTTGCAAAATATGGTCCACTTGATTGAGGACATGCTGTTGAGAAGGTCGCGTCCTGTTTCTGTTTCCCGTCACAGCTTGAACCAACTGTGAACCAGCCGAAGTAAGAATATTATTTGATCCACTGCTACCCGTATTATTTAGGCCTTGCTTAAGAGCTGGTCTGGGTTGAGACGGAAGCTGAGGGTTTTGAACGGTTTCAATCAGGGAATCTGTCAAATACTAGATGGAAAACAATTGACATTTAGTGGACTTCGTATTGAAGAAGAGAAAATTTATTTTAAAATGCGAGCTTGTCGATGATAAGATTGTTTTACTTCAGAAACCACATTCTTTGCTTGCTGCAGGACAGGGGAATCTCCTGGAGTACGAAGAATCTTTTGGTAAAGAATTGGCTGAATGTAATTTTTCAAATCCTGTAGGGAGACCTGCCGTTGTTCCAAGTCTCCAGCAGAATTGTCCAGTGATGCACCATTGACCTTGGAAATGGTCAAAGTTTGAATTAAGATCTGCTTAAAAGTCCGTATAATTAACCAAAATATTTCCCACTTACGTCTGTTGAAACCCCAATGGCTACCGAAATCACCAAAAACTGAAAAACGTGATGCTTCAACATTTTTTCGCCGAGTTTATGAAATTCCTTTATTATTTTACTCAATGTGGAGAAATTGAAAATGAAATACAAGCTGCAATATGAATTGGAGGTGAGTTGTTTGGTACATAGGCACCTAGCACCATTAATGGGACATTAACCCTTTGTCAAGAATAACTTGACTTGCTCACACCGACAATAACAATTTGACAAGGGAAACGATCTGTCTCTATAATATTCAACTCTCATGTTTTATTCAGTCGAATTCAGTCATAAAAAATGTGGTGATCGTAGCTAACAAAAATAAAACAACAAAGCATATCATATAACATTATTATGATGGAATATTGTAATTTGGAGAAACTGGCTAATTTTGGTATTATTCAATTCCACAGTTGCCGTTGAACCTATCGAGAGGGTTGCAGAGGAGGATATTGAGTAACGCATTCACCAACACTCCAACAGTGGATGGTGTAGCAATGTTAATGGTGGATTCAACAATGCCAGTTAAATTTGAATTGTTTATGTTGCCCATTAGCCTCTCCACTTGACTTCCAAGGTACATCTGGGACATTCTGACTCGAGTCGTTTTTAGGTGGGGGTGTGGGGTAATTGAAAAGCCCCTCTGGTGGAGGTTCGATGCTGAAAGGGAGACCGGCTTCAAGATTAGTTAGATTCAATCGACTAAGTAAATTCCCTCCACCTTCCCCTCCTGCTCCCAAAGCTGTTAAATTTAGCCGTTCAAAAAGACTCCCACCACCTCCCGTCAAGTTTAATCGCTCTAAAAGGCTTCCACCTCCGGCACCCGTTAAATTCAGTCGCTCCAAAAGGCGGTTACCACCAGAGCCCGTCAAATTTAGTCGTTCCAAAAGATTTCCACCACCACCAGTCAAATTCAATCTTTCCAAAAGATTTCCACCGCCTGTCAAATTTAATCTTTCCAAAAGGTTTCCACCACCCGTCAAATTCAATCGCTCGAAAAGATTTCCACCGCCCGTTAAATTCAGTCGTTCAAAAAGATTTCCACTTCCCGAGCCCGTTAAATTTAGTCGCTCCAGTAGGTTTCCTCCACCCGTTAAATTCAGACGCTCTAAAAGATTCCCACCTCCCGAGGAGCCAGTCAAGTTTAATCGTTCAAGAAGATTTCCCCCGCCCGTTAAATTTAGTCGCTCCAAAAGATTTCCCCCTCCCGAGCCTGTCAAATTCAACCGCTCGAACAGATTCCCACCTCCAGATCCCGTCAAATTTAATCGCTCAAAAAGATTTCCTCCCCCTTCATTGCCTCCTCCCAAAACAGTCAAATTGAAACGACCAAGTAAACCCCCTTCCCCTCCACTAAGGGCAGTCAAGTTTAGTCGCTCAAAGAGATTACCTTGTGTCCCATTGCCACCTCGCAAAGCTGTCAAATTCAATCGACTCAACAAACCTGCGCCCTCGGCTCCATTTATTCTTTTTAGTAAATTCTGTAGGTCTCCTCTCACCGTTCAATGCTGCCGAAAAATTAAATGTCAATATTTCCTCCCAGAGTGGCTTTTCGTTCCCGGACGATGCCGTCGTTGTTTCAGTTTCATTCAAACTGCTTGAGTTGGTTGATTGGCTGTCGAGCACGGAGGATGCTGGAAAATCTATTGATGCGACTGTTCCCGCAGAGAATGGCAGAGAGCCGTTTGGTTGGGCACCTCCACCGTCACCTTTAAAAACTAGGGCCTCCTCTTGGGGTGGTATTTGAGTAGTACTTGAGGGGGCGTCAGTGGAATTGATACTATTTTGTGTTTCAGCCACTATGAACTTTATCTTATCTACGATGCTCGCTGCAGGTATAGGAGATGTCGGATGACCGGTTTCAGCTGCAGATACAGGAGACGTCGGATGACCGGTTGCAGCTGCTGTTTCCGGGAAAAAAGTTTGCTTTTTTCCACTCTTTAGAGTTTCTAGTCTCCTGGTCATCGCGATGAAGGTGACGTTAACAAGATACTAAAAGGAGGAAAATGCATTAACATATCGATGCATATTTACTATTTGCTTGTTTTTTTCAAACTCTAAATTCGCAATAAAACTGATCATTGGTCAAGTACCCTTGCTACAGCCATTTTCACTGCATACTGAGTGGACGTATCATTAGGGCTGACAATCTTCTCCATAATTTTCAAAACGACCCTTTCTTCCTGTTCCTCTACCCATTTGCGAAATTCCTCACTTTTTAAATGCGACTGTAAAGCTAGATCGGGTTTCTCACTTTCCCCCGCTTCCTCCAAAGCAATTTTGTCGGTATTATTGACACCATTTTCACTCTCCGCGACCGCCACACCCACAACTGCAGCTAGTAAAAGGGAAAAAATAAGGGGTAGGGACTGACCTTGCTGTCCCATCATGGTCGTAACCACAAAATTTGAATCTATTGACCACCTAAAAGAAAATGATAAATGACTCTACATTGGCTATATAAAAATATTCCACAGTCCACTGTTCTCACAAATCTCTAATGAACCAAAAAACAACAATGTAATTGTGTGGTCTGCTGTTTTTCATTTAATGCAATAATATTTACTTGTGCATTGCACGAATGCGTGCCCTCCCACCTAGATCTGTGTGCCTCTATGCACAAAAGCATACAAATTAGCTTGATTGATGAGAAAGGATTAACGGGAATTTGCAAGTATGCCTTGTTCTAGAATCTAGATGTGCATTACCTATCTAAATGCTTTGCTGGAAAGATGAACTTCCTTGTTTTCGTAATAATAAAATTCTGAGCGAATAGGCAATCTGCTTAATAATTGCAACTAGTATGCAATAGGCACAGCATCGAACATATAAATCATCTTTGTTTAATTTTGCCCACAATAAATATACATAAAAGTAATATGGTAGTAAGGTACACAATTAATTTATAAAATAGTAGCAAGTCTTTTAAATTATCATTTTTTCTTCAAGGGGGGCCTTGGTCTGCAATTTCCCAAGAAATTGCAGGGATTTAATCCTTGAAAAACGTTGTGGAGTATTGCAACAGTGGCAAGTTTGGCTGTATTTTGAACCACTGGGGCTTCCGCGAGTTTAATCGTGTTTTGCACCAGACCGCCCAAATTTCCCTCTGAAATTGATCCTAGGATCCCTGACACAGCATTAATTGCGTTGGTACCTGTAGATCCCCCCTGGCCTCCATTACCACCCCCAGCAGAAGGGAGTAAATGTTGAAGAAACACAATGTTTGGGTTGAATGCTGCACCAGATATGCCGGGGTTGCTGGCTGGTGGTGGTGGTGGAGCAGGTGTATTCTGATTTATAAAAACTGTTCCGCTGGAAGCCACCGTTGATTGTCCCTCTGGCTCGATGAAAACTGAGCCAAAGTTACTGGGAACATGAATGGCGCCACCATTATTGTTATTATTTGACAAACCGGGAATAACACCAGACTGAATTAAATTTTGAAAGTTGTTATTTGATTGGGAGGAAGAGGATGATGAGGAGGAAGAGCTTGCTTGCCCACCTCCGCCCTCGGCTATTGACAACGCTTCCAAAATGGCGTCTTCAATGTTATCTACGGGCTCCTCCCTGGCTGGAGCCGCAGTCGTGGTAGTGGTGGTCGTAGTAGTAGTGGTGGTGGTAGCTGAGATTTCTGGAGATGGTGGCAATGGTGGTTGTGTCGACGAAACAGCAGCTTTTGACGTTTCTGCTGCTTCACGTGTAGCGAAAGGCGGAAGTTGCTCTTCACGTACAAATCCAACCAAGTCCTTTAATGGTGTCAAATTATTAGATGCTTGTTGCGATTGCTGTTGTTGCAATGAAGGTGCTTGGGCTGGTTGCTGCTGCTGATTTTGGTACTGTTGTAGCAGTGACGCTTGTTGGTTTTGGTATTGCTGTAATTGTTGTTGCAATTGTTGTTGATTCAGGTATTGCTGTAGTTGCTGCTGATACTGAAAATGCTGCAATTGTTGTTGGTTTGGATCTTGCTCTTGCTGTGATGGATAAAATGGAATGTCGCCACCGAAAGTGNATTGTTGTTGATTCAGGTATTGCTGTAGTTGCTGCTGATACTGAAAATGCTGCAATTGTTGTTGATTTGGATCTTCTTGCTGTGATGGATAAAATGGAATGTCGCCACCGAAAGTGGGTGGGCCCTCTGTCGTTGCACCGATTTTATCGTAGTCACTGCTGCTCGCATTATTGGGAACAATTGTAATGACAATGGTATGATTCAAGTTTGTTGGAATATGGAGCGGAGCTTCAGTGCCGTGGTTGGAGAAGTACTGCAAAATATTTTCACTTGGGTTTTCAAGAATTTCACTTTTAACAGTAAATTTTCTCAAGAAAATGAAAATTAAATGTACTCACTCTTGTTAGAAACAGGGTAGCTTTATTAGAAAGCTCTTGATCCGTTACATTTTGTGCCGCAGACTGCGCCTTGGTGGTCGACTCTTCCTCCTCAGACTCTCCTTCCTCCGATTCCTGGTCCCCTCCAGTGTTCTTTTGCAGAGGAATTGCACATGTCTGCAAAGTTCAAATAGTGTGTACATTTCTTTTTATGATATTTTACTCTACCTCTGAAAGCGCGAATCTATTGACACATGAAAGTATATTTCGAACCCATGTTATTAGAATGCACAATAGTAGCCCCGTTGTAGCAGTGATCCACATTCCAGTCATTTCTCCAACGTCGCACTGACTTGCTATTATAATAATAATAATCAAAAATAATGATACAAACCAACCAATGAAAAGTTGTGTCGAAACAACACCAACTTTGACCTTACGAAATCCTTAGCACACGTGCGTACACTTCATTTATCTTTACTACCAGCACTCATCCGTATTGTGTAGAGACAAGGAATATTAAGGCTTCATCATCGAAAATTAAATGGACATGCACAGCAGAATGAAAATAGCATGGAGCAAGAGCGTCTAATCTAGGATTATAGGTCGTAATTGTAGTATCATTATGGAAGCATATCGTCATATTGTATCCTGTGGCGTTCTATCATCATCCTCATTGCACCATTCCATAGCTATAGATGCTGTTGTTGATGCAGTTGAAATGCTACCTGGCTTTGACAAAAAATAAGCAAACTTTTGCCATCTATCTACTAGTGTTATCCAGCTTGTTGTACTTGCATAAATTTTGATGCACCTGTTTAACTTGCACATGCCTAGTTGCTCATTAAAACCATACTGCATTGTGTGGTAATTTTCACAGGACGCCCATAATTTATTAAGAACAGCGACATTTACACCTGAATCTCGTTTCTCAAAAGAAGAAAATTACATGCACAGCAGCTTATTTACCACTTTCCATGATGATGACCGCAGCA
>JAANSP010000758.1:0-18786 GCA_036850745.1 Homidia socia | reverse complement strand
TGTGCATGTTCACGTTATGTTTACTAACTCTGTCATGTGGTTTTGTTTACAAACAAAGAAAGTGCATGAAAGAAAGCATTTTTATTCACATTTACTAGATTTACTTTCATCGCTTGATTTGGATTGTGCAAAGAGTGCAGGTAGATACAACAAGGTACAATTGATGTTAAAAATGACAGTTTAGTTTTTCCAAATTTTCACCTTCCCATGATATGCATCATTACTGAATAATTAATTATTGGAGATCATAGAGAAAAATAATTATACAGGCTTTTTCGGTTTTGTTGAGAATATTGAATCAACCAGGTAGGAAGAAAAGAAAGCATTGAATTGCTTTAGCAGATAGCAGCACATTACAACAAAATAAAATGGTGTTGTTTCTCGAGATTTTTAAAGTATTTTTTCCGTACAAATAATACAGGTAATTCCATACTTGTGGCCATTTATTTATAATACAAAATAATACAATCATTTTATCTTTTTCATCCTATCTACATATCTATACAGTTAATTTCCTTGGTCCAGCCATCATACTGTAAATTCCATAGAAGAGAAAAGTTCCTATAAGAAGCACCACTGCAATTAACATTGATGATCGATTTTCATTCCGTAGCAGTTTCAAGTTCTCTTCCTGCGTCTTCAGAACTGTTTTCAGCTCACGAACATCTTTTTCCATCACGTCCCTGTACATATTAATTTAAATAGGGGGATTAGATTTCATTAAAAGAGTTTAGCATGCATTATCTCTTGACTCTTGGCTGCGCAAAAATGTCTCTTGAAACGACTTCAACAAACTATATCTGTTGTATAATGCCAACCTTTCTTCCAATGTCATTGGACGAAATTGAAGATTCCTTTCTAGCGTCTCCAGTCTATGGTGCAAACTTTTCAGCTCTACTTCAGTCCTGTCAATCTATTATTATTCAAAGTACAAGAAAGTGCAGTTTTCAAAACCTTCTGGCATTCATACTTATTTTCTTACCGGAACTGACATCTTGAGTGTGTAGCTAAACTTACTTTTCTCATGACGGATTCTTCTGAATCTTCCTGCACGGCCACAACCATGTTGCTGCGCGTTCGTTGTATTGAGTGAGTATAATTCTACACAAATGGTGGTTAATGTCCCAGATTATCGACAGTGTCTTTTGGCACCTGATGAGCTTCCTAATTAGTTTGATGTCTACTTAAACCGTCAGAGCNCACAACCATGTTGCTGCGCGTTCGTTGTATTGAGTGAGTATAATTCTACACAAATGGTGGTTAATGTCCCAGATTATCGACAGTGTCTTTTGGCACCTGATGAGCTTCCTAATTAGTTTGATGTCTACTTAAACCGTCAGAGCTGTAAATTATACAATTAAAGCAAAATGTCATTGTCTTTTTTATTTCATGTTCCATTTCATTTTTGTTCTCTCTACTCTCTTAAACTTTTTTTGGTGCACGCGCTCCTTTAAACATTCTTATAAAAACATATCATATATATATGCCTATAAAGTAGAATGCGTGGTAGTGGTATTGTTGTGATCTTGGCACACTTTCCGAGTGTAATACAACATCTCATCATTTATCTTCAAATCAAAACACAAACTTAAAAATATATAATAATATACAAAAAATATTCGAGCATCTATTGTCTTCCTCTTTAAAGCCTACCTAAAAAACAATAATTGGAACATGGAACAAATTATTATAGGGCGACATTTCACAGATTTTTTTTTCTAGAGCATGCTTTTAATCTACTTCTGCTACAAGAAGACAGTTGTTGCTTTACAAAAATTATGATGATGATGTAAGCAGCTCGTAATATAGCATATTATCAGTATCCACTGAAAAAATAAAATAATTGAAGGAGGGCACGAGGACGTGCAAATTATAACGATCTTTATATCATCAGCATCGTTATAACTAGAGATTTTTTTTATCTCTCCACCCAGATGCATAGGTAAATCCCACCAGTTTTCCAACGAAAATGTTCATCTTTCCCCGTTCCAATATAGAGATTCCAAAAACACTTTTACAACATTTAGATAATGTACCTACATACAAGTGTGGTGGTAAACTGGGAATGCAATTATGTTGTATTATGATTTGCAAATGTACATTTTCTCGCCAGTGCACTGCAGCAATATCACTGCTACAACCGCCACCAATCACCATATAGTTCTCTTCATCGAGTTTTTGTCGTTAATCGTAGCGTCGTATCATCCCGATATCAATATCACACTATTCACACTGCAACTCTCTCTGGTTGTAAAAAAATATTCATAAACTATGGGCGAATGTGTACGGTGTATAGTATAGCAAGCAGCATTGCCATCAATTTTTTTTCAAGCAACTTAAATGGATCCAGTTTCATGTGCCAAGAAAGAGATTTCTAATTTTAGCAAAGCGGTTTCAGTTCTTCTTATTATGAACAATAAATGCCGCATATTGCTTTTCAAATGCATTTTTACATTTTTTTCTCTTTAAGAGTAGTGGAGTCAGAGAGATAACTATGAAGAAAAAGCGTATATATAAAAACTAGATATATAATATCCAATGGTTCGACATGGATCTGCCAACAACCATAAATAAACACAAGGAAAAAAATGAGGAGGAAGGAAGGAAGTCGTTGCAGAGTGGTAGGGGAAACGCTGAAAAAAGCCGCTGTTGTGTTGTAAAGAAAACGTGCGAGAGTGAAAGATGTCATTTGACTTTGGCCATCCATGTATGTATGTACAAGATGGCAACGACAGTATAATGTGAATATTGACTTTGTCTTTCGTTCCATTGAGGTGGGGCTGTGTCTTGTCTTGTGTATCGTCGTGTCACTGTTAACACAATGAGATTTCAAAATGACGATGGCGATGATGATGATGATGATGCGGTGCGAGAATGCCGGAAAATCCGTTATCTACTTACATGGTGCACTTTCCCATATTACAATTCATAGTAAAACAGTTTTCTTTAAAAAAACATTGATAAAAGGTTGCTTTCGAACATCATGTACATATATGCTTGGGTTGTGCAGCATACAAGTATGTCGGTCTAATATTATCATTATGTAACACGTATATATTTGCCATGTCACGATGATGCCAGAACCAGACATGTTTTTCGAACGAAGGATATTTCTTTACATGTTTTCACTTCTAATCTTGGAGATTACCCTTATACAAATCCTACGCTAACCACACGAAATCTTATATAAGAAAATTATGATGATGCTTCTCGAGCCGACCAAACAACCGACTTGGTTCATTTTCATAGAGTTTTACTTGGAAATCCAACAAGGATGAATGTAGTACAAACGACACAAGAACATCAGTAGCGTACTTGTAAGCGGCGGCGGTGGCAGCAGTAGCACTGCTTCAGATCTTACTAATAAAAAGAACAGTGCCAGTTTTCTTTTTTTTCGTCTTTTTTTGTTTCTTCTATTTTAAAATATTGTTGAAAATTTATTAGTTTATGTGCTATTCACTACTATTGTAACGCTACTACTATAAAAACCAATCAACACGAGCAAATCACAATAACAGCATAACAAAAGCACTACTACTTGGTGATTCCATTTTCGTAGGCTATTGTTAATACTTTGAGTATGGTTGGATTATCTTTATTGCCTTACTTACTTGTACGTGTTTCCTAAAGCAAGGATACAAAAATAAAAATTAAATAAAAATACAAAAGTCATATAATTTGTTGGAGAAAGGGAAAAAATACTCAACGTGAGGAGTTACAACTAAATTGAACAAAAAGGAATAATGCGTGTGCATGCTGACACATTGTAACTGTAACAAGTTGAAATTAAAATGAAATAAATCTTTCCCCATCACATTATCAGCAAGGAAGCACACACACACACTTGACTTACTTTTCAGTTAATTTCCTCGCTGAGTGTTTCCAATTAAAGAAAAGTAAATAAAAAAGGTAATTCTTGCGAGTAAGTTGGAAGCTTCAATTATTCATTTTGAAAAGACGCTTTTAGCTGTCAGTGTATTTACTATTGGTTTGTTCAGTGTTGTGCTGTAAAAAATACACCACATGTACTAATTTACGATACCGAATTTTATTGTGAAAAAAGTGTTTTACTAGTGGTCATTTCTGATTTTTAGCTGTTTGTTTCTTTGTTCGAAAAGAGGAATTTACCGGAATTGCTCAACAAAAAAAATCTTCCTGTGAATATTATTTTTGGAAAATCCCTACAAATTAACTATTTATGCTTTTCATTTCAAAAAATTGTGTGCTCCAGGAAGAATATAAATGATTTTATGTATAAAGTTTTGTTTGCAAGAGATAAAATATTGTGACAATATAGGGATAAAAAAGTTGCGAAATGTCGCAAGGACCACCAGGTGGTCCACCGAAATGGCAGCCGGGTAGTGGAATAGCCCCAGGGCACCCGGCTGGCAATCGGACTCCATCCCCGTTTAGAGGTCCGCCTCCAAGACCAGGATGGGCTTCACCGATACCACGAATGACGCAGTCGCCCCCGCCATTTCTTATACGGTAAGTATTTTGCAGATGAAAACCAAGCCTCCTATAGAAAACGGCACCAAAATGAAGCTCGTGTGCGCAATGTGCTTTAAATTTTATGATTTTTGAAAAGACCAATGGTGGCTGGCCAACATCTGTGGTACGGCATCACCTATTCCGGGTTCACCAGTACCTTTCATGCCTCCCCCACCAAGATGGAGCCCCTCTCCAGTTCCAACTGGTGGTACTGCCACGCCAATTCCTTTCAACCACCCACCACCCCATCCAATGATGGCACCAAGACCATTTTTTAGGCCTATTATACCGGTAAGTTGTGTTTTATTTATGTGACAATAATGAGAACCGGAAACATATACAAGGCCATTGTAAATGCAAATATGGAGCATGATGTCATTTCTCTATTTTTTAATTTAGAGTCCAACCCCACCGCCCCCACATTTGGGTCACTATTCCTCTCCCACTCCTCAGTCTCAACTGCATCATATGCATATGCAACATCAACACCATCAATACCAACAGCAACAACTTCAGCAACAACAACAACAACGGCCACCATCATCACAACAACAGCANCAACAACAACAACGGCCACCATCATCACAGCAACAGCAACATTTGCAACAAGAAGACATGATGAACAGTCCGAACATGTTCGATCTTCAGCCTTCCTACGACGTTGAGTTTGTTTATCCACCGGGAATGGACCCGGATGCAGTGAGGCGTCGAATGACCCCTCAAATGTCTATGGATGATGGTGAAGATGGTCCTACAACAGCGGAAATTATTGCAGCACAATCGCAAGATTATGTCGATGAAAGATTGGCTGAATACCAGGCGACTATTCAACATTTGCAAGGTTTGCATTTTTTTAAAATTTTTGCTTGCATTTTCCAGCTTTTTTAAAAGAAAAAATGCTTCTTGCTCCTACTAAAACGACATGCCATACAAAGGACAAACAAACAACCGTACAAAAGCTCAGAGTTCAAAGTGGCTTGTAGTTCATTTGTAAAAGCCATCCATTCTGGATATTAAATACAAATTTTAAAAACTGTGATACAAATTTGAATTTGTACTCCTCGTCTTTGACTTCTGTTAGCCAAAAAATACCCCTCTGCAATTCTGCATAAATAAGGCCACATTATATCCATTAACAGAGAAAACATTCAGCTCTACGTTTTTGTTTGCGTGGAATGGATTTTCTTTGCCAGTTGGTTATTGTGTATTCCAATGAAAAGTCGCAACTCTGCATAAATAAGGCCACATTATATCCATTAAAAGAGAAAACATTCAGCTTTTCAGCTCTACGTTTTTGTTTGCGTGAAATGGATTTTCTTTGCCAGTTGGTTATTGTGTATTCCAATGAAAAGACACAAAAAATGATATTTTCAAAAAGAGAAAAGCAAAAAATACTGTGAATGGCAATGTTTGTGTTTTTTACAACCACACGATTATACTGATGGTGATATTTTTCATGGCCCCTACAGTGCAGTTTAATGTTCATTTGATATTTTTTTAAATCACTCTTGAATAACATAATGTGAGCATTGAGAATTTCTCTGTATATCAGTCAGTCAGAAGTTTGAGCCGAGCTGTTGTGTAGTAGATTTTTAAGTGCCTCATACATCATCACCAAATGGTAATGGCTCTGGCGATTAGGATAAATGTGTTCGGGTGGGACTACAGCCAAGAAAGCCGGCAAACTATATTATTGGCACACTAAACCGGCATCTTTATACTTAAATATAGTTTTCCTCGTCAGTTTCAAAAAATAATAATATTGCGTCAAAATAAATTCTCTTCTTCTTCTATGCGCATAATGTTTGCTTCCAAAATACATTAGCAAAGAATTCAGTTCAGACCAGCCGCTCGTTCTACCATTCAGAATCGTAATAAGGTCTTTGCATAATTAAAATAGGATTTTTTTTTGAACGCATGGAAAAGTAAGGAGAAAGCATCTACTAACATTTTGGTACACCAAGCAGCTAGGGTGTAGAGCTTTGGTTCTCTGTAGTGTAGACAGAAACAATGCAGAGCATCGATTGAAAAATGATGATAAGCAAAAGCTTTTCAGTGAATAAAAAGACGCAAAAAATGTGATAGCTATTGGTTGTGATGATGATGTGATCGGCAAGGCATTTTTATAATAATTATTATTAGGCCAACTGCCGATGTTCGACACATGATGATGACGTGTTGAAGTGTAAACAAGCTTTAAAGTAATGATTATTTACACTTTAAAACATTTAAATAAACATTAATGTGAACATCATTTTCCGAGAATAGTAAAATACAAAAAAAACTGTAGTTTGCAGCCTTCAAAAAAACGCTCACACCAAGAGCAAGAAGAACACACGTTTTTAGAAAGCAAAGATTCGTGGCTTTCTGTCGTGGTGAATTTAAAAATCAAAATATTCAAGTATCAGAATCAAAGATCGGAAAACGCCTACTCCATTTCCGGGTAAAGCAGTATGGTATGGCACCATATCACGATTCCCACTTTGTTCATATAATTAAATAAAAAAATCCATAGAGTAAAGTAATGTAACAATACGATTTGCTAGTTTGGGGTTTGTAATTAGAAATATTATCTCCAAATGATAACTACTTTGGGCCTTTTTGTTTGTTTGAAAATAAGACTTTAAGACACATTGTGATGATATTATTTTATTTACCATAAAACAACATAACAATGTCACTTTTAAAGTGACTTACCCGATTCCATTTGCAAATTTCAAGATTTCTTTAAACTAGACACGGGTATTTCACTCACGGTAAACACAAAATAATGTTTGTCTATAACTTAAAACATTTATTCTTAGAGATCCGCTCACTTTTAAGAGAAAGTTTATGTATAAATACATCATACATAAAATAGCTCCTTTCATGACATTTTTAAGCAAAACAAAAAGTAGTGAAAAATTTGTATGGGCCATATGATTTCTTCTGTCAATAAAGCAACAAATTCCATTCTATATCGTTTGAGAAAGTTTATGTATAAATATCTCACACGTAAAATAGCTCATTTCATGACATTTTTAAGCAAAACAAAAAGTAGTGAAAAATTTGTATGGGCCATATGATTTCTTCTGTCAAGCAACAAATTCCATTCTATATATCGTTATTATACTATACATGCCCGGCTTTTTCTCTATATCCATCGCACATTATTATAAATGTATATGTACGCAAAAAGCAATTTATATACTTACCTTTACATAAAAGTACATAACTTCATACACAACATCAAAGCACATGTGTATGTGCATATAATAATTGTGTCTACATAAAACTTTGCGCTCTATTATGTTAACCTATATTGTATATAAGCTATGCAACTACCAAATGCCTTTAATTCGATCCCAAATCCCAACACACACATATTGGCTTTACGCTAAAAATGAACGTGTTTCTTTCAACATTGTTACTACAAGTGCGAGTGCAAAAAAGTTCTATCGGTCACATTGATACATTATGTTATGTTAAAATTTCTAAGGTGAGATGATTTTCCTCGTAATGGTACCTCTAAGCGTAGTCAGATGGGATTCACTAGCTCTTGATATCAGTTAGCTAGCGTACCTACCAACCAACGTATTTATATAACTCCTCATAGTTGTACATCATTAAGGATATATTATGATGGTGTATTATATTGTGCACTCATGGAACATAATTAATTACATACACAGCTTTCATGAATGCATTACATGCTTAAGAGAATAAAAAATGTTTTCAGACCAGTCCTTATTTATGGTATAAGGATATCGATATTGTTTTAGTTCGAGTAGAGATGCAATGGCAATATAGAGGCATATCCATTGCATGTCCATGTCGCGTCACTTGAAGGAACAAAGTAGGCACGGACATTAGTAAAATTAGCTCAAGGTAGGAGTACTAATTAAAAACGAAGTTTATGACTTTTTTGTATAGGTACAACTATAGAAATTCATGGCAGCTGAGGCAACTCCTTTGAAAACAAATATTCAGTATAATCCCACTTGAGAACAGAAACATTCATTCAGCGAATAAAACTAAACATGGAAACTAATTGTAAATCAATCAAAAGTTCATTGCATACGACATTGATGAAAAACAGTCTTGATGCGTTTACACAATGCATGCATTCACAGCTCAATGGTTGAAAAGAGGTAACCAAAAGCATAATGGCATTTATTTGTCATGCACCGCGATGCAACTCTTTTTACTTCTTGTTGTTGCTCTGTTTGTAGATGATTTATTATTTACAAGTCTATTATTATCGTAAAAACATCATCAACAAGAAAAAGCCACACTGAAATTAAATACTTGAAAATAATATCAAATTATTATTCCTTTTATTTTAAAGTCCAAGTGTAAGAGGTTCAAAAATGGAAATAATACGCAGTACAACATTTTGATTTTCTATACGATGCAATGCGCCGATTAATTAGAGCATTTGACAGGATGAAATGTATGACTTTGAAAGCCAAAGTAGTAAATAATTTTGAAAAGGCTCCACCACTTTTATAATAAAATGATTACTTTTGCAACTGCTAATCAGCAAGTTTTTATCAATATCATGTCGTGCTTACACTGTTCATGCATTATGCAAAATAAATGCTTGTTGCTGGTCGGTTGCATGAACCACTTTTCTTTTAAACATTTTAACATTAAAGATGCTGCAACATTTGATAAATAAGAAATGAAATAGTAAAAATGGCGAATATAGAGCTATTATTAACAAAGCAATAATTTATTTTTGGATAAGTTTTATTTTTCAATCCCTTCTTCTCTTTTGGTTGTATATTATGACACGTTTGCAAATCTGATTTGTACATCAGACCTATACATACATCTCTGTGTAAAATTTAAAGGCAAACGAAAGTGAATGGAGAGAAGAGAATTGCTCTTCGTTTAACTGCATTTTCAAACATTGCATCAAAAGCACGTATATAAATATGTTATTGCATAAAAAGGTACTTTTTTATTATTCTACCTATATTGTTAAATTTACTCTGAAATTATTGCAGTTTTTTTCAAGATCGATCATTTCATGTACTCACCTTTGTACCTCACCCAACATTTTACACCAACAACACCATAACAATGTTGCTAATGTTTAAGTTTAAATATAGGCAAATGGCATATGCGTAAATATGCAAATATGTAGTAAAAATCTGATACAACCGTGTTGGTATAAAGCTTCATGTTTATTTCAAATTCATTTTGAAGATAATATACAACAATGTTTTGTGTTTTTTTACTATTGCAAGTACGCACGTTAGCCTTTTAGAATTTGATACGCTTAGAATTTTATAAAACACGAGAGTTCTCTTTTTTATTGCTGCTCTTGTTCAATTCTCTATTATTCTCTTGTGCCTTCTCCGTTGTCACATCCACACAAAACCAAAACATTGCCAAAAGTCATGCTCAGACCGACCATACCAAAAAACTTCCATGCATTTCCATATACCAGAGTGCTTTACCACTCTGGTATATAAACATAATACCATAATGAGTCAACCATGAGCTTATACTGCTGCTATAATAATAATGATATTATTATTTGTCGGATTATACGTGTATCAGATGCAAAAAAAACTACCCATTGCATTGCAGTGTTGTGTTCATGTTATATATATGTAGTAATAAAAATATTGAATGGAAAGGGTACTATTTTTGTACTAGGTAGTTCAAAATATTTTGCTATAGTAGTAGTGGCGTATATGCACATATTCAACAGAAAACCATGTGCTACTACTTCTCCGCTGTTCTGTCTGCTGCTGCTGGTGAAGTGCTGTCTGCAAAAAAAGAGCAAATTTATCGACCTTACCTTTAGACAGAACTCACTGGCATTTTTCAAGCATACAAACAGGAAAGGAAAAAAAGTAATATTAAAGCGCTCGGCTCATATGGTGTTTAGCCTGCTGATGATGATGGTAGTTTTTGCGATTTTGCTTGATTGAAACCTATTTTATCATTTGCAATCATAATCATCAACATCATCATCATGTTCGCCGACATTGTGCACTTGTGCAGTTTTCTAGTATAGTCGTTGTAAAAATTTGTACTCATCTACAATAATCATCTCGTATTGTCTACCTTTTACCTTGCCGTACATGGACACGAGAAGAAGGAAAAAAATAAAATTCACAAGAAAAGAGCCGCATACCTTCTTCATCATCTTCATCAGCCACATAATCACAGCATTGAAGCAGCAACAGCAGCGGCAAAGCCATCAAACCATGTAGATATTATAATTTAGTAGGTAGTTTGTAGGGAAGGATAACGATTTTCTGCCAACGCCGCCACCACCGCGATCATCATAAGTTGTAATTTTTTGTACTTTTTGGCTAAAAAGAGGACGGATAATGATGGTGGTTACATCGGTGCATAATGCATAAGAAGTTTGAATTGTCCATTGTTACAAAAAAGACTGTAAAACAGAAGAGACTGGTAGTGGGCAGGTACTGTGCATTATTATTATTACTCTGTTGATATGAACCTCTCTGTGTGCAATTACACAGAACGCGTGTTGTTTTTTTGGAAAAAAGGGAAAAGAGGAAATCAAAGTTAGTGGAATGCTGATATTCATTTATGCATTCATTCATTCTCTTGGTTGGTTAGTCAGTCAGTCTATCAAATTCAACTAAAAGACAAGCTAAGCACGTCGTCACTACACACTGGTTGTGGTAACTGGTAACTATCAACAGATAAAAAAAGGACGGGAATTTTTCTCACGAAATGGTTTGATGGTGTGTGGAATTCAGGGAAAAGAAACTCTTGGAGAATTGGTCTTCTCCTTATCTAAGCAAGCAATTTGCAAGACATTTCATTCACTTTCATACAATCCAGTCGACAGCTCTAGAAGCAGCAGCAGCGAAATAATTCATGAGACAAGTTCCAAGTTTTACTCTGGTGGTCCAACCAAAACAGGATAGAAACAACACACAACCAAAAATAAATTGTCCGTGTGCATCGTGTGTGGTCGTGTATCAAAATAAATTTTACTAAAGTATAATAAAAAGTGCATATAATAATAAACTAATTAGCAGGAGACTAGAGTAATTTGCAGTTAAGAAAAATTGCAAATAAACTGGAGCGGAAGTGGGAATTAGGTTTAAATTGCTTGCTCGTTGAAATAAATAAATGATTTAATACTTTTTATTTTTATGCCTATCGTCACTATCCTGAATCAGGATCATCAATCGGTGCTATATGGTTGTTTTACTATTCTCCTCTCTGGAGAAAAATACACGTTTCGTGCTGTCACTTTTGTAGTACAGCAGTATGTAAATGTGATAACAACTTGAGAAAAAATTGCCTCTGGACTAGAGTTTTTTCTCAATTTATTTTGTGAACTAGTTAGTTAATTAACTTGCGAGCAAGTTTAAGAAGATATATTCCGTGTTGACATGCAATGCTCATCGCCGGTCGTCACCGACCATCAACAACACAACAACAGGTTAAATATTGTAGTAACACAAGTGAAGTCGTTTGCTCCTTCAGAGGAAACGAGTGTCCATTATTTTCATGAAAAATTTGTAGTGTGCCTCTAGCCGAATGCCTTTAACTGTGCATGTTACCAAATAGTACACACTCAATTCAGTTGGTAATCTTGACTCAAAATATGCCTACTGTTGACTAGAGGTGTATTTGGGATGGGGATATCCGTCATCATTAATCATCCAGCTCATTTTGCAACAAAATGTGTACGTCCACCCAGCAATAAAAAAACAACTCGAGACTTTTTATGTGAAAAAGTGTTGATGAGCTCATCATCTGACAATTGATTTTTTCTTTGTTCACACATAAAATGTATCTTGTTTCAGATTGGCTACTCAATAGTAGTAGTAGTGGTGTGTTTTACTGTGCAAAGCACCGTCCAAAGCAATAGCAACGCAACACATGCGTTTTTCGTCCTTTTTTCATGCAATTCAATGCAACAAGCCAACATTTTATAAATTGCAGACATAAAAAAGTGTAAATCAACAACCCAATCTTTTTGAGTAGTGTTTTGAGCGTTTTCTCCCTTGTCTCGTAAATGACTTTCATTTATCATCATCCAGCCTGGTCCTAATTTCTGAAGCGTAAGTTTCACAAAACACATTGTAATAACCTATAAAAGTGAAATATATTATTATTATTTAGTCTCCTTGTTATACATAATATGACCGTTATAATGAAATATTGAACAATAAATGAAGTGCTCAAAACCCTTCTCTTTTACTACAGCAGCTATATGTATTCACAACGTGTTCATCTCTGCCCTCTGTATGTGGATGTATTACTCCCGCATTGTTCAAATTGTTATAGTCGTGTTATTTATTACGGTCAAACTAACTATGCATTGTTGCTGACATTTTAGTACACTGTACTATTGTCTGTGTATTACTCCCGCATTGTTCAAATTGTTATAGTCGTGTTATTTATTACGGTCAAACTAACTATGCATTGTTGCTGACATTTTAGTACACTGTACTATATTTTACTAGGAATAATAGATTTTTATTCTGAAGACTATTCATAATTTTATTTGAAGTATATTATAAAATGATTGTACATTAGGTTGAGAATAAACAGGAGCGGATACGTCAGTCAGTGGCCAGTGACCACTGACAAAGGCGTGTCTCTACGAGAGAAAAACTTGCGAGTTACTCGTATAACACTGCAGATAAAATTACGCATTTTAATTGCACACAGGATCAATACGTGACTTTGCATGCATATCTATTACATTTTTTGCTGTTAGTACACACTACACGCACGTTTATATATTGTAGTAAGCTATAAGCTTTCAGTTACCCACGCGCTAAAAAAATGCGTGCTTCTTGTGCTGACTTTGTGCGTGAGTGCGTAAACTTATGTAGTAGTAGTAGAAACAACAGCAATAATCGTTATGTAATGTTTATTCTGCCAGCAAATAATAGAACAACCTATAGTTGGCATGTGGATGTGATATTCCAATGAAAATTCCATCACGATTAACGATCACACAAAAGCGACAATGATATAGAATGGTGGTGGTGGTATGGGAAGTTTCGCTCGCCTAGGTACATTGTTTTGTTATTTCGTTACATGGCGCATGTGTCTAAGGGATACTTGAAAGGAGGAGGATAGTGGCAGGAGCAGAGGATTTGTAAGTAGGTCATACGCATGCAAGTTTTCTTGCTGGTTGGCTGTTGTTGTTCGATAATACTCATGGCAGCGTAACAAAACAATTTTTTGCCATCAAAATAAGGGATTCACTTTTATAGTGGTATATCACGTAGCTGCAAATTCAGCGTGTACAGGTAATTTCCGAGTGGAGTCCATTATGCCATTTCATTATTATGCATGCACTTAAAATGTTTACAGCGTGCTCGTAAGGCTTTTGAAGAAAATTCTAATAAGCATTGGCAAAACAATTTTACTTGAATAAGCCATTAAACAATGAGATTGTTTGGTTTTTTGGCAGAACATGTTGTTGTACTCCCTGTTGGCTGTTGTTATCGGATTCAATATTTTTGAGAGAGCTTTTCCCTTTTCAAAACTTACCTGCAAAAGCAGCAAAAACAACATGATATAATAATATTAAAAATTTTATAGCCTTTTTTATTATATTATGGACTGCAGTAATAACGCTTACGTTATGTACAAGCATACATAATATCTCTTTTACACATCATCAAAATATTGAGTAGTAGTACCGAGATAAAATAGATCGGCAAAAAGTATCCATTTCAAAAATGAAAAGACAAGTAATTTTGAAAAGAAAGTGAAATGTAAAATGGGATTTTAAATGAAAGAACATAAATTTTTAAGCATTAAGTAAGAAAATTCACGTTTTTATCATGCATTTTGCATCTTGAAATTTTCGTGTATCATAAAAATGCATCATCTTCTTTTTCATTGCACAAGAAAATAAAATTAACAAAAAACCGCACGTACATACATAATATATTATCGAAAAACACACAATTTTTCCCAATTTTCTGCCAAAAACACAAAAACCATTCAGGAGTTTTGAAAAAAAATGTTAAAAAGTTATGTACGACGACAGTAATCTTTCCATCTGAGAATACACGCCTTCTATTTTTCTTTCTAATTTCGACCATGATAAAAACTTTTTTTTTCAAGTTTTCTGCTGCCGAATAAGATTCACTCAAAAACTATACCTACAGAATAGTTAGCTGGTAGTGCGTTTATCGTGCTTACTGATCAGAAACCAGAAACCAACCAACCCAATAAAATGCCAACAACGTCAAGAGTTACACAAGTGGGAAAATGAGCTTAAAAATGGCAAAGAGAAAAACATTTTGTTTGACTTTTCCATTTTATCTGTGCTATGATGATGAAGAAGTTCCCTTGGGGCACAAAAACCACTTTTATGATTTAAACTTTGCATTCATTTTTACTATTGTTCCATACATATTTTTGCACCTACATAATATTCATATAAGCACCGACAAGTA
The DNA here is from genome assembly GCA_036850745.1 of Homidia socia. Lineage (NCBI taxonomy): Eukaryota > Metazoa > Arthropoda > Collembola > Entomobryomorpha > Entomobryidae > Homidia > Homidia socia. The sequence continues at coordinate 3,880 of JAANSP010000758.1, read as the reverse complement.
TAAAAATCTCATGATTAAAAAAACAGCATTATATGGAATGAAAAAGAGGATGATGATGATACTTGCATGGTGTACATACATGCTTGTGCTTCGTTTGAAAACAAAAGTTTCTTATTTCTACTGTATCCAACACGGTGTAATGCTAATTGCAATTTTATGACTTTTTTGTTGAAAATTATTATTATGCATATTATTATATTATACTGAGCATAGGACCAAGTCTGATGCAAAAAAAAATATTTATGAAAAGCACAGGAGTTTATATTATTTGTGGTGATCATATTTTTCGTACATGTGCATGGGTATTTTTATTACTCCATTTTTGGATAGCGCACCACTGAATCTTTATTACTATAGAATAGTGTGTGCGGAATGCTAGTCTATGCCACCATGTTATATGCATGCATGTATATATTTTGCATAAAATATGCCAGTAGATGCTGGATTATGCATGCATTTCTCATTTTATTATCATGTCCATCCGTTTTGTTTTGGAGTTGTTCATTTTTTATACTAAACCCAGCATCACCGTATAAAATATATGTGAACACTATGACTACTGTGCAACTATATCGCAAAAGTTTCTCGTATATTTTTATAAAATTGTGATACTGACAATGAGTCGATTATTGTTTAAACTATCACCTTGTTCCAGTGTGTAAGCCCATATCTGCTAAATGATGGACAATAGAAATGCATAATTTGATCCAATCATTTTTTATTTCTTGGAATTCAAGCAAAAATACAAAAGTGACAATATCTCCATGCATTTACATTGAACAGGCATTGCCGACAGTGTAAAGTAAAATTTAATGGCGAAAATTATTGGTGTGCATACATATGAAAGAGTTTTTTGTGTAAAAAATACTAGCATTTATATTTTATCTCTTCAACTGTTAATGATTGTCTAGTATTTATGAAGTTTGAAGCAACCTTGTCCATGATTTTATAATGATTATGCTTACCTGCGTTCCTCTTTGAATGTTTAGCAAAGTGGCAATAAAAGTAGTAGTTCAGTAGTAGAAGCATGTTCAAGTTATTTTTCATAAATAAATAAGCACTATAAATGCATCGCATATCATTATCATTGATTGAATTGCATCGCAAACATTTTTTCACTACTGAAGAAGAACTACTTATTCGTCTCGTCTTTTCTTCTTCTTCTTCTTTTGTTCTTGTTACTGCTGCGTCTCAACTCTTGCTCTGTAGCACAGCAAATATTTTTTGCCATTTTATCACATCTTCCACTTACTCACCTATTTGTCGATTACCTCATTGCATTCCATGCCTCTCGTTCCGTTCCTGTGAGTAATATGAGCGTCTTTCAATACCTATAAGTTTTACTACCTATATTATTTTGCATATAGACTTAGGTATTCAACTTTACCTTAAAAAGCAATAATGTTATGCTGTTGTTCATGATGATGATGGTATTGATGATATAAACACAATGGAAATAAAATGAAAGGGAACTTGAGTCAGAGGAGACGAGTGTTTTGTTTTATGCTCCAACTTCAACTAAACTCCTTCGTCTACACAAAATGTTGGTAAACAGGATAGCGAAACTTTGCTAAAGGCAATATTTATATGCAACACTAAACTTTGTACAATTCTCTAGCTCCTTTGAGAAAAGTTTTTATTATTATTTTGGAATGTGGTGGTGATAATAAAAGTGTTTTTGTATGGAAATGTTGCTGCTTGATGCTCTCAGAGAGTGAGTAGCATTTACAAACTAAAAAACTACAAGTTGGTTTTTTCTGAATCGAATCAAGTCTGTTAGCTTACTACTGCTGCTGATTATTATGTATAAGTGGTTATCGGTTGGAGAGAGATGATGATGATGGCTTAGTAAGTGGCAGTGGTACTGTGTGTTGACGGGTACAAACAAATGCTACACAAACATAATGTTGTTTCGTATTGACTAAAGACTTTATGGAAGTAATTTTCAGTTACGGTTATCCATCTGGTGCCGTTCTTTCTATTTATCTAAAAGTTTATATAAGCTAATTTATATCAACAAGGTCGAGTCGATCGATCAAAATAAATACGTAGTTTATTTATGTGTCCCATGCACAAAATTCATTGGTAACTCACTTGAGAAGGCTACATGGACAAAATAACAAATAATATATGCATGCAAACAAATAAAGTTTTGTGTTGTATTGTTGTATGACGATGCATTCTCACGACCTTTCTTTGTACCCTCAAGTAGAAAGCAAATACTACAAAATTTACGAGTTTATCAATATCTGTACAAATTTAATGGTAGCTATTTTTACGTAGTTTATTTACTTAAGATTTATGCTGAATTTACTGAATGAACATTTACTTTAAACTGGTTTGTAGGGACAAATAAATGATTGTAGAGATCACTCAATTATGCTAACCAAACCAGTAAAGGGAAGGTTAGAGTTAGAAGAGTTGACAATTGAACATGTTTGTCGTGTCCACTCTTACTCATGTCCACTAACGAATGAGTGAGATGATGACATCCTCTTGTTATCCAGAATACAAATTCGTGAGTACCGATGACTATTCTAGCTTGAATAGTGATCATATCATTGTTTGCCGAGATTTCTTTTTTTTTCTCAAGACTAGACCACGAGTCATGATCATTCTTGGCAAAAGTACACCAAAGAAGAATAAGTAAATATTTTTGAGCTTGACATGAAATGATGATGTTATATGACATGGTCACAACTACTGGAGTCAAGTTGAGGAGCCAGGCTATATGGGCCATTGGCTATAACACCAGAGTGACTAGTCTGTTATTACTACATCATTTACTAACTACACATACTTGAGTTGGGCACCCACAAAAAATAGTGTACAGCAAGAGGGCATGCTTTTCTGAAAGATGACGAGATGATGGTGGTGCGTGAAGCTGAATGGCATTTGATTATCTTAATGGGTTGTGAAGAAGATGGAGGTATAGGTATCCACCTAGTCTTGTAACGTTCTTGCAAAGCACCAACAAACCAACCAGCCAGCATCATCATTGCTCTTATAACAACAACAACAACACATAAACAGCAGCAGTCACAAAAGTCACAATCGCTCCAAGCGATTCATGACGACGATAGAAAAGGTTGATGATGAGAATGAGAAAAAAAATCTGCAAAGTAGTAGCTTTGACTATGACTATGACCATTCATCAGCAACTGCAGCAATACAACAGCAACAAACATAATGTTAATCTCGTGGCCAGGTCGGTCAGTCAGTATTGAAATGCTCGGCTAGCATGCCGGTCATCCTCGTGTATAGTTCTCTTTGTCGTCACGCGCGTCATCAATATACATAGAAAAAGGTGTACAATTTTTTAACTTTTTAAAAGGGTGAAATATTTAACTAATTTGAAAAAGAAAGAAACAATTTTATTGTTGCAAATTTATAAATTTATTGTTATTTTTAATACTGCTAATAAGAAAGGTACATGGCAAAATAATTAAAAGAAAAATAAAAAAGTTGCGAAGAAAAATATAAAATATATAGCTGTAGGCTAATTACAAAGACAATAGCGTGTAGTGAAAAAGAAATATTTTAGTGAATAGTCCTGTCCTAAAAATAAATAACAATCATGGACAGAGACATAAATGAAACACCACCGGTGGTGGTAGTGGAAGAAGAGCCTCCTCCTCCTCCTAATGAGCATTTACTACCACCCGAGGCAGTGGGAATAAAATCAGTGAACAATGTGGCAGTAACAGCAGCAGAGAGGCAATTGATGAAAGATGACATGTCATTAGAAGCGGAAGAGGCACGTGTGCCAAGGTTAAAAAAGTGTGTTGGTGGCGATGAAGGTGGGGGTGGCGATAGTAGTGATATTTCACCGGGGGATGATTACTTGGGTGGAGATGGCGACATTGATGATGATGATGAT
>JAANSP010000757.1:0-18796 GCA_036850745.1 Homidia socia | reverse complement strand
TGACATCTTTGAACATTCTTCTCAGCAGATCATAGTCGGGTTTATCTTCAAATCGTAGCCCTCTAATGTGGTGGAAATATGTTAAGAATTCCGGTGGCAGGTTTCTACATAGCTCCTCCAAGGGTGTCGAACACTTCTTATCCCGGATCTTTCTGTATTTGTCATTCTTGTTGATTCCTTTGAGACCTTGCCATGGCAGGGATCCGTTCAGGAAATAGACTAAAACATATCCCAAAGACTCCATATCATCCCTCCGTCCCTGTTCGTATCCTTTATGTGTGTTTATACTCGCGTATCGTGCCGTTCCTGTTAAATGTTTTTTGTCTCTAAAGGGGATATGTGTCCCCACACCAGGTTTCCTATATCGCTTCGCCAGCCCGAAATCGATAATAGATATTTTTTCCGGATATTCCAGCCCCACAACAAAGTTATCGGGTTTGACATCTCTATGGATAAAGTTTCGATAGTGTAGAAATTCCAGACATTTAATCATTTGATCTGCCAACATCAAAACTGTTTTGAGAGGAAATTTGCGTTCATTGATTTTGAAAAGATCTTCCAAACTTGGTCCCAGTAGTCCCATGACCAAAAGACTTTCATCATCCTCCCTGAAGAAACAATGGAATTGCGGAATATGGGAGGATGATGAAAGAAACTGATAGACTCTTGATTCATATTCAAGCTGCGGATGTTTCACGGTCTTGGATTCAAATTTGATGGCTACATTTTTGTTCATTATCACATCTTTTCCAGCATATATTGTTCCAAATGCACCGGCTCCAATCTTCTTTTCTATCAAATACCTATCACCTACTATTCTTCCAATATTCACATCTTCGGTTGCCTGTGCCATGGCTGTGATCTAGGGAATGACACACACGTGTGATCGTCGAGTGATTCCAAGAACCCGGTCATGGTCTGGAGACTCACTTTGGCTCATAAGGGAATGAAGATGGTCTACTACATCACCAAGATGCTAAAGTACATACATATTTCATACTCTAAAACCAAATGTTTTTCAGTCTCCCAAGATGCAGAACAAGATTCGTTGGTATTACTTAAATTGTCCCAACCAACTGATGATAAATCATCAGAAATATTTCCATTACAAAGCAGACAAGAAAATGGCGAGTATCTGTTCACCACTGGATCCAGATCTAAAAGATTCAGAGTCTATGCAGAAAAGGTACGGATCTGTTGCTCCAACATTTCCATCGATCTGGTGTTGGAAAAGGCCATGGGACATTTTGATTGCAGCGAATTGAAGGAAATCAATGGAAAAACCACACATTTGTTAATGGATAAAGTAAAAGTGACAGAAAAACTACTTTTGGCTCTGGTTTTAAACGTGTCAATAGTTTCTACAGAGTGGATTGATCATATAGTCAAATCGTTTATCTTTCAGGATATTTTCGTCCAAGGCGACCAAGATTTCTTTCCGAACCATTTAGACAATCTTCTTACAAAACTGAATGTGAATTGGAACCCTTTACCGTTGCGAAAGAACCTTTTTAAAAACGTTCTCTTTGTCGCTACAGAAACTTGTTGTAGTCGATTGGAAAGATTGATTGGTTTTGCGGGAGGGCAGATTTGCTGCTATTCCAAGATTACAAGTCACGATTTATCCGTAATTAAAGTGGTATATCTGGTTGGTGATGAGACACCCTATCCAAACAATTGGAAAGCAAACATTTCATTCTCACATATTAAAGAGCAGGATATTGGAATGGCGATACTCATTGCCCCCACATACCATCTTCCAAATTCGTTTAGACGGTCAGGAAATTCGCCAATGGTAATTGAAATCGTTCCTCTTATTCGGCACACCGAAAACATCATGTCCTATTTTGAACCTGTTCGGACAAGAAACATTGTGCCCATCTCTTGTAGTTCGGGTACACAATGTGACGAAACCAACCAGAGTTCATTTGTAGCTATTCTGGAAGAATCGACGTTTTCCCTTTCTGTTTTGAACAGCAAATGTTTTTTACTGTGATCCATAATGTTATCTCTACGGGTCTGGAAATATCTTATAGAGGCATGCACACATGTAGCCCCCAGGACAGTGTGGAAGAATCGACGTTTTCCAAGGAACTGGATCAATGATGCCTAAAATTATTCAAGAATTCATATTTTTGAGTTGAGAGAGATCAACTGAATCTAACAATTCTAAAATATTGGTATCGATCTTGGGCTGGCGTTTAGGAAATATGAACGGATTGCTAGACAGGGCCGAACGAGAATTGGAATTAGGAACGTTTCCAAATGATAGAATCTCCACTGGTTCTAGTGGAACTATGACAGAATCGACAGGTTTTCCGGAAGATCTTGGACTGGGATGAAGAACGAATTCCTCAAAGCAAGCACTATCTGAGTGTGTTTCGTTCTTTTCTGGGTTTAAATCCCTCTCCGTCTCGAAATATCTCACCTCGCACAGTTTATCGTCAGAGGCAAATGTTACTCTTTTTCTACTTTTCTTTTCGTTCTCTTGTTCGTTTGGCCGTTTTCCCGTCGTCTTTCTTCTTGATTCGATAGAAATCAACTCGGTCCATTTATCCAGCAACAATCGGGTTTCCTCTACAATAACAGGATTGGATGATAAGTTCAGCTTTTTGATGATTCGTCCCAATCTACTTTTGTGAAGGTCCTGGAAGCTGAAAGAAAATTTGTTTAAAATCTTTAAAAGTCTGATGGTTTCGTCATCCGAACTAGAATCGACCAGCCATCCTCGAAGGACTTGAATGACCTTTTGGCTGGAACATAGATTGGATAGCATGTACTCTGAATCAATATTTTCCAATGTAAATATCAGTTCATTTCCAATATTTGGGTTGTTTCTGTTTTCATACATAAAGTCGGAAAGTTCGGCCACGGATGAAAAGTTCTCGAGTCCTCTAGGATTCGTAAAGTCTGTATCCTCCACACTGGATTTAATCATCGGTTGCAACGCGAAAGCTAGATAGGTTTATTGAATCGACTTGCGATACAAATCTGATGTATATTCAACAGGAATAGTTCAGCGTGTTTTCGAGGAGCCATTTTTTGTTCATTTCGATTGGCCTGGTTTAGAAAATCGGTGTTCATTGATTCCAGCTCCAATTCGTATGTGGGTGTTACTGAATTGGTATTGTGAACATGGCTTAGATCTAGCTGATAGAGTTCTCCAAACGTATAGGAATGTCTATCTTTTTTCCTTGTATGAGTTGGTTTGGAATCAGAGGGTTCTGTCGGATGTTCTACATTGATGGATATTCTGACATCTAATGGGCATGTAGGGAAATGGATCTCCAAATTCCGAATTCGTTCCTTCCTGATAGAGCAAAGCGGTTTAGATGATTCTTTTTCTAGCAAAAAGGTGGTCCTGGCGGAGGGTTTGGAATAAAATTTGTCCAGCAAGACTTGATGTTTAGACACCAATTTTCCGCATCTGGTCATGTCATCAAAAAGATTTTTGAATTGGCTATACATTTCCGATCGAATTTCACATTCGAAGCGAGTATGATTAGAGACTACCACAGCCTCGGTGCATATGGGCAATTGAATTCTGTTTCCTGATCTTTTGTCAATTAATCTCCCGAACTTAGCCTCCACCTCTATATTTTTCAGGTCTGATGGGATCTGAGAAAAAAATCCAATCAATACTGACAAAATAGGATCGCAACCAATCGGTATATTGAAAAGCAATTTTGATTGCCTGGATTCCTGATCCTCTGAACCATCCATTATTTTTTTTGCTGGCAGAATTCCTTTGGAATTCTGATGGTCAAAAAATCGAGAATTTTTTTATCGGGAGACCAATTGCCATGGATTCGAATCCCACCACTTTTGTGCCGACTGCACTTGATCCATCGCTCCGAACAAGACTAATCGTTACTCTGGGATTATTGGCACTTATTTTCCAGATGGTTGCCAAGCTCCGAGCAAGAATGGCTAGGAGACACGATGATGTGCTTAACGAAAAGAATACCGAAAACATCAAATCTACATGGAAAAATTTAAAAACTGAATTGGTCGCAGGATCTAATGTTATTTCGCTGTTTAGTTATCATGTGGTTTATGAAAAATTGAGAAGAGTAGAATATTTCAAGGGAGAAGTTTCCTACATTTGGATACTATTTCATTTACTTGGTGCTGTAATAATTACTTTCAGTGGATACATTTCAGGTGTGAGTTTGCTGGACAATTTTTTAAGAATTTCTGTTTACACTGTCCTGGGGGCTACATGTGTGCATGCCTCTATAAGATATTTCCAGACCCGTAGAGATAACATTATGGATCACAGTAAAAAACATTTGCTGTTCAAAACAGAAAGGGAAATGGCGGTTCATTTCAAGAATTTTGTCCGTAGCGATAATCAAGATAACATTGTCTTGGTTGGAGAAAGCGAACTCTGTAGACAATTCAAAGGAATAGATGATCCCAGTCAACCAGAAACAGAATTCCCCAAAGTGCAATTCTTCCTGGTCCGAACACTTAGGACAGCCGCTACTCTGGACATTGATGGAGTGCCTGGAACTCTTGATTGGAGACTAGTGAATGAAATCAGGGAAACAAGACGAGAGGTACCCTGCAAACCGTTAAATCCTGTTGTATTTGTATTTATTAGGACCATTTCCTTTGCCTTGGCATGCCTTGTAGTCTACAATTACCCGTCCAAGGAAGCAAACATTGGAATTAGAGTCAATCCATTTGAAAAGTGGATGGACCATCCTCGAGTTGTTTTAGTTATGGAAAGGGTGAATCGACTTGTTCTGAATTGGAAATGGACCAAGAAATTTTTAGGGTTACCAGATAACACTTTCATATTTTATCCAAATCTGTTATCCTTTATATCTACAGTTGCATTATTGTACGAAGTTTGCCATTATCTATCTTCTTTTAAAGCCCTACGTTGGCTTCTGATTGATTTCATTGTTCCCTTGGACTATCGAATACGGCAATTAAAATAAGATCTACATTTTTGAATAAAGAGGAATGGAACGTCTTTGCACCGCGAAATGATTGATGAGAAACTATATTCTAGGCAGTTGTATGTCCTAGGACATGATGCCATGGAAAGGATGATGGAGTCAAATGTATTGCTAGTAGGACTTGATGGATTGGGTGTCCAAATAGCCAAGAATCTTGTACTTGCAGGAATCAAAGGTCTTTCCATTTTCGATAGGGCACCTGTCTCTATCCAAGATCTTTCATCTCAATATTATCTGGGCGAGGAAGATCTAGGAAGACCACGAGATGTTTCAACAATTGATAAATTATGTATGCTTAACAAAAATGTCCAGGTAAATGTTGAACCAGAGTTGACCCACAGTGTAATGGATCGATACAACGTAATTGTAGTTACCGATTTACCTGTCCATAAACAGATCGAAATAAACGAATATACACACGATAGGGGTATTTGTTTTGTATCGGCCAATATTCATGGACTCTTCGGGTCTGTATTTTGCGATTTCGCAGGACAGGATGGGTTCTTGGTTAGGGATGTGACTGGAGAAGAACCTAGTACTGGGCTGATTTCACATATAACAGGTGGAATGGTATATTGCGTGGATGATGTCAGGCACAATCTGGAAGATGGAGATTTCGTTACATTTAGAAACATTCCAGGGCAATGCCGATTAAATGGATGTGAGCCCATACCGATTAAATTGAATGACCAAAATTCTTTTTCGATAGAGGCGAAAGACATCGAGATTATTGGAGGAGAATTTTCCCAGGTGAAACAGCCTAAAAAAATAGAATTTAAATCGTTGAAAGAATCAATCCGCCATCCTCAGATCGTGGTATCGGATTTTGAAAAAATCGATAGGGGAAAGGTTATTCATTTTGGACTGCAGGCATTATCGGAATATGAGCAACTACATTCGACACTTCCAGACAGATCTGAAAAAAGTGTACAAGAAATTGTTGGAATCGTATCCAAGAATTTGGAGAACCCCATAAATGCAGAAACCGATTGTATAATCCGACAGTTGATTATCGGATCAAAGGTCAGTTTGCCTTTTATGGCTGCCATTATTGGTGGATTGACCTCACAAGAGGTATTGAAAGCCATTAGTCACAAATTTCATCCCATAGACCAGCATTTTTACTTTGATGCACTTGAAACACTTCCATGTGAATGTTGGAAGAAAGGGCCATGCACTAGTGAATGTGTATTCAAAATAGGAAATTTATCATCAAGTGATTCGAGATATTCATCCATGACCAAAATATATGGACAAGAATTTTTAGAAAAGACGAAAAATACCAATCTCTTTTTGGTAGGTGCAGGGGCAATAGGATGCGAATTGATCAAAATATGGGCATGTATGGGGCTGGGAACAGGATCATCCGGATGTATTTATCTGACGGATATGGATACGATAGAGAAGAGCAATCTGAACCGGCAATTCCTATTTCGAGATCATGATATTTCTAAACACAAGAGTCGAGTTGTAGAATCATCCATCAGGAAAATGAACAAAGATTATCAAGACGGCAATGGGGTAGTAGCATATGAAGAAAGAGTGGGGACAGAAACCGAAAATATATTTGATGATGAATTCTACGAAAAAATAGATATTATAGTGAATGCATTGGATAATATAGAGGCTAGAAAATATATGGATCTGAAAGCCGTATTTTATGAAAAACCACTACTTGATTCCGGAACACTAGGGACCAAGTGTAGTACCCAAGTAATTGTACCACACTTGACTGAATCGTATTCCTCTAGTCAGGACCCACCCGAGAAGTCGTTTCCATTCTGCACATTGAAAAATTTTCCCAATTCCATTGAGCATGCGATCCAATGGGCATTGGACTTGTTTGAAGGCTGCTTTAGCAATTCACCCAACCTTGCTAATCAGTATTTGGATAATTCTAAGCAGTTTGTGGACACACACCTAAAGTCACCGTTTAACAAGGCTCTTGCATTGGAAAGTATATACAAAAGTCTTGTTTTGGAACGACCTAAAGATATCAAAGAATGCATTGAATGGGCAAGACTATGGTTTGAAGAATTATTCTGCAACAACATCAAACAGTTGCTGTTCAATTTTCCTTCAGACTCATTGACATCTTCTGGAACACCGTTTTGGTCGGGATCTAAGAAATGTCCAACACCTGTTTCTTTTGACGGGACCAACCGGGAACATTTGGATTTCATCATTTATTCTTCGAATATCCGGGCTCGTTTATATGGATTGGATGGCAAGGCAACTATAGTGATGGTTGAACAGGTTTTGGAGCAGTTTCGGGTTCCAATTTTTACACCCAAGCAAGGAATCAAAATCCAAACCAACGATTCCGAACTCCCCAATGAAGAAGACGAGGAAGACAAAACGAGAGAATACCTGGAAGCACTTTCGAAATCCAAAAATTCGTTGGGGAGCAGACTTTGTTGCACCAAACTGGAAAAAGATGATGATTCAAATAATCACATTGATTTTATCACTGTTGCATCCAATTTAAGGGCATCTAACTATTTGATAACTCCTGGGACTCGATATCAGATCAAGGCCATTGCGGGGAAAATTATACCTGCCATTGCCACAGTTACTGCATTTGTGGCTGGATTAGTTTCTGTTGAACTAATGAAGCTGATTCCGGATTTTGTCAAATACGGATGCCGACCTAGAGAGAAAAAGGATGTTCAAGCCTATAAGAATTCGTTTTCCAATCTCGCACTTCCCCTTTTTGCCTTTTCAGAACCGATTCGAGCATCTGTATTCAAATATCGCGACATGGAATGGACCCTGTGGGATAGATTTGACGTGAGTGGGGAAATGACTCTTCGGGGATTGATCGATATGATGAAGACAGATTATAACCTGGAAATAACAATGCTATCTCATGAAAGAAGCGTTCTTTATGGATTCGTCAGACAAAAAAGTGAGTTGGAAAAGCGAATGAACATGTCTTTGAAAGAATTGGTAGAATATGTCGGAGCCAAAAAAATAAATCCAAATGCAAGGTCAATTTCTCTTGAAATGTTAGCATGTGATCAAGATGGGGAGGATGTGGAAACACCCTTTATCCTGGCTCGCTTTAGATCATAATAAAGAATTATCGGTTTGACACGTATCAACATATTTTCCAAAATGATCTAGTTGATTCAAAAAAATGGTGGAATTGATGATTTCTGTTGATCCGATTATCACAGTTCCATTCTTTTGCCGTTTCTGGAAATATTCATTCAATAACTGGTATTCATCATACGAAATACCTCCAACTACAAACACTACGATTCGGCGATATCCCCTTGCCATGGAATGTCCCGGATCTCGCTGTACAATTGTTGATCCAATATTACTCTGCATTTGGAATTCTGACATGTCATATGTTATAGAAACAAGTGTATCTATATGATTTACTATGTCCGCGCTAACCGAATTGGGAAGCAAGCTCTTCATTCCTTGAACAAGATTGCTCAACATTCCATCCTTGATTCGATCGAAATAAGATGGTGGTGATGAAATTGGTGATGATAGTTTGATACTCTTCTCCTCAGTTTGATAGACATTTAGCGATTGAAAGTGGTTGACAATTTTCAGAATTCTTCTTGCTCGGTCTTTTAGATTTGCCAATTCTTGATAACATTGTTCCAAGTCGTTGTCATATAATTCATCTGCCCCTTTGAGGAAATAAATCACCAATAGTCGCAATTTGTCAGATTCGTGTTCAATCGAATGAAATAAGTCCATAAAATCCTTTTTAGTTTGCTTCTTGACTGATTTTTCAAACTCAAATAATGCATCTAGTTTTCGCTCCTGAATGCTTTTGAGGAGCAAAAGTGCCAAATTCATATGCTGATCGATCAATCGTTTCTTCTCAGTAAATTTGGGAACAACAAACACGGTAGATTGTAGTGTACTATTTCCAAATTCATTTCCAACCTCTCCAGATATCTTTTCCATCTCTGTTTTATATTGCTGAAGCTCCATGTCGGCATTCTCCGCCACCCTTTGGAACGGTAAATTGCCATTTCTCTTCCAGAAAGAATCGTTTGTGCTGAGATCAAACGTCTTGGATGCATTCTGTCCATTCTCTTCGATCACACATTTGATCCTATTCAAATGAATGTCAAGACAATCGTATACTAGTCCCCCATATGTCCATTTGTGTTCTAGAGGTGTGATCAAATCTTTTTTCCTATCGACAATTAGATACAAATCGGGTTGGTTTTTGATTGTCCTGTTCCTTGATTTCATATGATCCCGCATTTTTTGTTCGGTATGTTTGACCAAGTTGCCTAAAAGATCCGGTTCTGACTTTTCGTATCTCAACACTGGAATTCCATTATCCAATGACATTGCCAAACATGTCAATTGCGTAGATATAGCATCAAAATTGTCTGTAGAATTCCTCAATGTTTGAAACGACTTTTCCATTCCAAAACTAAACAGGTTTTCTTCTAGACATATAAAATCCACATATTCATCTGAAATTCTCCTGATCTTGTCCACGACCGAATATTGGACTGCCAATGTTGCAAGCTCTTCCAGTAGAGATCTACTAACATAGCTCGAAAAATAAAAGTAATATTCACTATAACATTGATTCTCAAAATCCTTTCCTACTCGGTGCAGATTCGAAATATTGGGGCTAAGAAAATAAATTGCTGGTGCTTCGGAAATCCTTAATCGATTAGTATTCAGTTCAAGATGTAATGTCACATTTCTTTCCTTCAGTTCTTTGACTTTGACTGTTGGTGAAATAATGTTTCTAGTGTGCGAATCAAGAATCAAAACCTTCCAACATTCTAGACCTCCTACCTCTACCATTTTGAAAATATATTCTCGTTGGAGATCTCGTAAGGATTTGGAACAGGAAATACCCATTTTTTTATCCTATGGTCAATCCAAAATTGGATTCACATGCTATTCAATCAATAATAGAAAATACTGTCCAGGAATGTATCTCGGTCACCAAGCAAGACCTGCGAAACATGCATATGGATATGCTAAAACAGTTCCATGTATTGAAACAGGAAATTAAAAAGTCGATAGAAGAATCAATTCCGACACAAATAAAACAACTGGAAGACCGAATCGAAATGCTTTATCTCGAAACTAGGAGGTTGAAGGTCAAATGCAATGAATTGTAAATTTATTAGATAAAACTACTCTTGACCTTTTTTCTCGGTTTGAGTCTTGAATCCGGTTTTGATGGCACTTACGGTTCTGGTTGCTCCGCACGATTCACATTGCTGGAAAAACAATCGATTATCCTTGACCAGCTTTGTATTTGGAGACTTGCAGGTCTTACATGTAACATAGTCCAAAATGTACCGTCTCAGCACATTTTCAATTTGTTTTTGTTGAAATTTTCCTCTGATAATCAGTCGGAATGCTCCATCGATAGACCCAACCGTGCCTAGTTCGGAGCAAAGAAATTGGATCAAATGATCCCTGGGTCTATTCATCTTGGTTGCAATTTCGCCAACATTGGAAAAGAGTGTCTTGTTTCCATCTCGTTGAACATTGGGTGGAACAATAGTATATCTTTTTCTGTCTCCAACAAGATCGGGGTTACAGGTTCTCAAAATCCCAAATACCCGTGTCAAAAGTTCGGAATAAACCCTATCCCGATCATCTGATGATTTGGAACTGGATCCCGAAATCTCTTGTGTTTTTGGTGCCTTTTTCTTTTTGATTCCGAATTTTCGTATCATTTCCTCCCTAGAGCTGATCGTTCCAATCGCCATGTCCCTCACGCTCTGCTCAAGTTGTTCCATGTCACCCTTTTTTATTTTGATAACAATCTAATTCATACTACCAAATTGGTATCGCGTCCAGAAGCTTTGGGAAGTGGTCCGCGTCTACTCAAATATTTGACGTGACATCCATCTGGCTGGATAGTTCCTTCAGAACGCGCAATTGGATACTCTTGTCTATCAAGCTTGGTAAATCCCCATTTCCTGGATACAACCACTCTATGGCGGCCAGGGAACTTGTACTTGGCTCGTCTAAGTCCCTCAATAACTGCGGCCTGGTTGTTTTCTTTGCATCGAACTGAAATTAATACCTGTCCCATCTTCACTCTGGCAACAAGTCCACACGGCTTCCCATATGCTCCTCTCATTCCGGTTTGAAGACGATCGGCTCCGGCGCAAGACAACATTTTGTTGATTCTTATCACATGGAACGGATGTGCTCGGATTCTCATGTGAAAACCATCTTTTCCTGATGTTTTGGTCACATATTTGTTTACACAAACACGTGCCGCTTCCAGCGCCTCGCTAGAAAGTTGTTGATGTTCTTCAGATATCATGTGGACACAGACTGGAAACTCGTCAGAAGTGGCCTTTTTCTTCCCCAAGTCAAATATCCGAATCTTGGGGTCTGGAACACTTCGACAGAACCTTGATTTGGGGTACGGCTTGTTCTTGCAATATCGGTAACATCGAGCTGGACGACGACCCATCGGTATTTGCTATCACAACCCCTGCACTGGATTCTTATACCAAAACACTACGCTTTTTATTGTCGTCTTCTAAAATTCCCAAAATGTTCAAACCTCTTTCCTGGTTGGTTCTGCATTTTCTTGGCTTCCAGCTTTTTCTCTATTTCCAAATTCTTTTGTCTTTGGATCTCGGCTATTTTTTCCAATTGTCTTTGCCTTTGTTCTTCTTGTTCTTGTCTTTTCGATTCTAGTTGTTTCTTCTCCTCTTCCTGCTCCTTTTTCAATAATGCTTGATATCTAGTCTCCAAAATTTGTTCTTTCCTCTGATTCTTGGCTTCTTTCAATAGTCCCTGGTTCCTTTGGGATCGCTCCTGTGCTTCCTGTTCAAGCCTCTTCATCCTATTGCTTCTGTATTCGCCAAAATATGGTTCAATTTCTTTCAATCTCTCAACAATCCGTAATTGGTTTCTATATGTTTCTTTCTGTTCATTTCTCTTGTCTAGATTCCTAATCTTGTGGTTTCTTTGATCCCTTTCTTTTTGAATTTCTTTGTCTCTATCAAGTATCTTTCTTTCTTCCATACGGAGAGCCCGTTCTTGGTGATCTATTTTTCGATAAAGTACTTTCAAACTGGATTCTTTCTCTCTTCTACCTTCTTCTAGTTTTATTGTCTGTTCTTTTAAAATCTCTTCTTTATCCAGCTTTAATGCATCATTAACGTCTAGATATCTTCCTACAAACTCTAGCTTGCGATTAACTTGCTCAATCAACCGTTTCTTTTCCTCTTGCTGGATTTCTTTCATCTCATACTCCAATCTCTCCTTGTCCCTCTTTTTACGATATTCTATTTGACCGATCCGCTCCTGCTCTTGCTCTTTCACAGTGGTTTGCTGTCTTTCACGACTTTCTCTTGTCTTTCTTTCTTGTATCTCCCTGACCATCTCTTCTCTTTCCATGTCGGCCTTGGTTCTGTTTTCAATGATTCTCTGTCTTTCTTCTTCAATGATTCTCTGCCATTCCTGGTGCGGATTGGAAATGGGTTTGAGCTTTAGATAAATCATTTCGAGTCTGGATTTGTTGATTCGAAGTGGCACTTGTTCACATCTTTGGAAAACGAATATTTGGGTTTTATGATCAATTAACACTCTCCATCTACCCAAAATAAAACAACTCAGGTCATGTATGGTCTGAATAAACGAAATCCCTCGTACCAGGTTCATCAATCTATCAAATCGGATTTTCGAAAATGTTTTTGAAATATGGTCTACAAATTTGTAAAGAATCCTTTGTTCAAGTGCTGGTAAAAACAACTCGACTTGTGCATTCTTGGCCCGTTCAAGTGCTTCCGAACATTTTTGACAAAACGACATCGTGACCCGTTTCTTTTCCATCAACATATACAAATCCTTGACTGGTTTCGGTATAACACCCCATGTCGTCCTGTATACAGATTGAACAAGCTGTTTTCGCACCGGTAACTCTGTCAATCCCAACAAGGAACCGAATAAAGTGTCCGCACCAGTTTCAAATTGCCTGTCGAATGGAATGCAAAGTGCTGCCAATAACGTAGACTGTGATACGGAATAAAAACGTTTTTTGTCGGTTTTGTCTTCACTTGGAATAAATGAAAATAATTTACTCCATGCCGCTGCATGATACGTTTCGTTCCTATAAACAAAGAAAATTTTGGTCAAGCAATCATAATAGTTGAGTATTAAACTGGGTCTAACTGGATTATTAAGTAGAACCAGTAATGTATGAATGTCTTCAATCGATCTAAAGGCATCCCTCCACAATTCAAATTCCATGCATCGATTCAACTGGACAAATCGGATTTCTAGCTGAATCAAGAGACTTTCTGCATTGTTCAATTGAATAGCCATCTGGTTCGTTGTGGCCTTGGAAATTCCTTGTAGATGTATTTTCAATATTTCACATAAACGTCGGAATTCGTTCTTTCTCTTGTATTTTGAACAAAAATCGGATACTTTCTCCACTACAAACAGGTACAGTTTTTCTAGTTTGTTGTTGTTCCGCAAAATATCTAAAAGGATACGGTAAATTTCCCATAGAAATCTTATCCACGATGTTCCATGATCAGTCTTTTCTTTAGACTGTTCTTTTAGTATCTTGACTAGCTCAACTTCTAAAGTCGTTTTTCCGTCTTCCAATGGTTCTACATTCTCTTTGTTCTTGACTTGCACCTCTAATATCTTGTTTTCGGCCAGCTCTATCATCCGTTTCACCACCATTTCAATGCTAGGTATGTTTGTATTTTGACATGTGTTTTTGAATTGAAGAAGTGCTTCTCTTGCCATTTTCCCTTTTCTCATATCCACTGCCAATGCAACATACTTTACCATTATATTTTCAAGAATTGTATGATTGTTCTTGCATTTTTTGAAGATTACCAATTCATGAAGACTCTGCAACGCTGCCAATGGCTGATTAATCGCTATAAACTCTTCGGCCCGTTTCAAGGCATTTTCTGGTTTGAGAACAGATCTCATCAAATTGGGGTGTGCGATTTCTCTTTATTGTGATTGTATGGAGGATAGGTATTTCCATGTATTCTCATGCCCATTTTCAATGGCTAAATCCAATGGAGTATTATTCTGTTTATCAATAATGGTGATAGATCTTGGTTCTCTGGCTACCAACAGTTTCAGTATCTGATCGTTCCCACATGATGCTGCCCTGTGGACTGGCAATTGTCCAAGATTGTCTCGGATCATGCATGAGGCACCACTAGAGACCAAAAATGAGGCAGTACGAAGATCGTCTTTTGAGGAGGAATAGTGCAGAGCAGTCTGGCCATTGTCGGTTTGATTATCAAGGAATTCTTCCAAGATCGTCAAATCAACAAAATCAACCAATTTTTGGACCAGATCAGGCCTCTTCTTGGAGGCTGCAATATGCAAAGGGGTCCAACCAAACTACAACAATTATAATTGACGGACTTGCGTTACCTCGTCTTTGATATTCACTGACGAGCCGGCCCTTGCAAGTATATCTACTATTGATAAATTTCCCTTGGAAACTGCATGGTGGATTGGGATTCTTTGGTCCTATTTATTTATTATTTCAAATAACTAAATACATTGTCTTTTTCTTTGACGAGATTTGGATTTATAGATAGTAACTCTCCAATCCGATCTACAACTCCCATTTCGATGGCTTCCCAAATGTTCATTTTGCACACCTCAACTCACAAATTCATGATCTGATCCAATTTAAAGATTTCTTTTGGACTGGAACCTAGAATTTGTAAGGAAATTCGGAATATGATACAACACATTTCAATCCATACATCAATTTTGTTCTTTCGGACATTTGGATTGTGGTTTTGGCATATATAGGATATTATATTTTCACTGCATACGGTACAAATTTCTACAATAGACAAACAAAATCGGTCTGTCTTGTTCAATAGAAAAGACATTTTAGCCAGTGAGAGAAAAATATCATACACGAGAGGAAATGTTTTCCAGTTTAGAAAAACAGTGGGCTGTTTTTTGTTTTCATTGACAATTGATTCGAAAACCATTTCGAGACAAGAACAAAGCATGAAGAGACTATCCCTAAAGCATTCTTCTACCTGGTCCAGGCCAAATATTTCAACAGTCTTACAAAAAGTGTATAAAATTCCGGAGCAAAATGCCAAGGTTTCGGATGCTTTGTGTAGTGAATTTAATGTCATCATCTGTTCGAATCTTCTTAATTCAATATCAATGGCCAACTTTATATTGGAAATTTCAAAGTGTCTTTCCAATCTACCACCACTTTTATATTTTCCAGGGATCTTATGCTCGATAGCCAGACGTGAAATTTTGGTTGTACGATCCGTATCGCAAAGGACTCTCTTGCGGAGGTTTTGGATTCTTTCGGGTATGAAAATGTCTAGTTTTATTTTCCTACCGTTTAGTATCTGAACATTTTCAATAAAGGCTTTGAAATCCAACAACACTTGGTTGTGATATAGAGTCATTTGGTGCAAACCCGATCCAGTGTTGATGAATTCCCAAAATCGTCTTGCTGGTGGACATGATGCAAACAATTTATTTATTCAACTTTTGCATGGAAAAGAATCTAGACAGTTACGTGATATCCGGCAGACCAAATATTTCGAAACGATCAAATTGATGGATACCGCCATGGATAATATACTTTGTGAATGGAAAATCAATCTAGTTGCAGATATATTGACATTCCTATTTCAACCGTCTCCATTTATCAGAACAGCCGTTATCTGTGTGGACGATGTAATATGTAAAGATCGACTCTTTGGAGAATTGGAGCGTAGAAACAAATTTTTGATTTTGAAAGAGAATCAATTCGAGAAAATACAAGAAATTATTAGAGATACGTTGCTTAAAAGGGATAAATCTGTAGATTTCAATCATAAAAATGAGGCCGAGTTGATTTTCGTCATTGACGATGCAGACAAGCATTCTACCTTGAGTAATGTTATATATACAATATCTAAATCATGTTCGAAAACCGGGTTGGTCCTCCTTGTAAGCTCCATATCATGGAACCTGAATAAGTTGTTTTCGATAGATGTTGCCCCATTTTTGGACGTGAAATGGTTCCAATCTAGACTGACTAAAAGATTCCTGGAACTGATAGTACAAAACTTACTGGTGGAGAATTGTGGGTTCAACATTGGACCATCAGTGTTTGGTTTCTTGACCCAACAATTTGAAACTGCCCATTTATCTATTGACACCTTTTATACTCAGCTTCGGTACATTATAATGGACTATTACTACAACAACCCACTATCAGTTTTGTACCCAGTTTTAGATATTGACCTAAACCTTACTCTTGATCAATTTGATACTGAACATTTTGAATTGGTCAGAATGAAGTGCTCTTTTCGTCGAATGATTGAGAAACGGATTGGAAACTGTAATCCGCAATATCTCAAATCTCTTTTGACCGAATCATCCGACCTAAGAGCCTACCTCAAATCTACAATCGATTTGCATTTGACCCGCTCGATCGAATTTCGAAACTCGTTTGATATTATTTCTTCATTGATAAACCAATGTCCCCAATATTCAATTTTGGAATTGTACAAATCAATACTCGCAAATCAACTGGATTTGAATCGCCTGGTATCTGACATTTCAATAACGGTTGATCTATCCACCATCAGTAACATTCCAAAGATCAATGTTACAGAGAAAAATCAAATTCAGAACACTTTGCTAACCATGTTCCAAAATGGTCTGATTCATCCTATCAACCTAGACCTGAATGAACTGTTCTACTATGATTCATTAGTCAATATAGAAAGCATATTTGATCGAAATATTGGATTTTCTATTCGAGACAATCTAGCCCGACATGACGTTTTTTTGGGCTGTAGCTGTAGCGATCAAATGTCCATAAAGTTTCCAGACATTTCGGTAATGTACAAAATTTATTCGGAATTGCCGAAAATGGTCGATATTTCCGAATGGCTTGCGTCTTTTAGTTCCATTGTAGATCCATCATCGGACTCTATTCATGTCCAATCTCGATTTACCCAGTGTCTAGCCGAGCTGGATTTCATGGGATTTGTCAAGATCCTCAAAAACAAGGTTTTAAAACTCAATATGGTGTAAAACAACGTTTATTAAGCGCCATCGAAATTATCGTGATCAGAATAGTCACCGCCAACCGTTGCTTCTTGGTACTGTTGATATTCCGAGACCAGATCATTCATGTTGGATTCGGCTTCTGTAAACTCCATTTCATCCATTCCTTCTCCAGTATACCAATGAATAAATGCCTTCCTTTTAAACATGGCAGAAAACTGTTCGGAAATCCTTTTGAACAATTCTTGAATTGCAGTAGTATTTCCAACAAATGTGGCTGATATATTGAGTCCTTTGGGTGGAATGTCACAGACAGCTGTCTTGACATTGTTAGGAATCCACTCAACAAAAAATGCACTGTTCTTGTTCTGAACATTAAACATTTGATCATCCACTTCTTTCATGGATACTCGCCCTCTAAACACCACTGCCACTGTCAAATATCTCCCGTGTCTCGGATCGCATGCTGCCATCATATTCTTGGCATCAAACATTTGTTGTGTCAATTCTGAAACTGACATGGCTCGATATTGTTGAGTATTCATTGGGGTCAATGGAGCAAATCCTGGCATGAAGAAATGAAGTCGTGGAAATGGAACCATATTCACTGCCAACTTTCGTAGGTCGGCATTCAATTGGCCTGGAAATCTCAAGCATGTGGTCACTCCTGACATAACAACGGATACTAAATGATTCAAATCTCCATAAGCAGGTGCATTCAGTTTTAATGTTCTCATACAAATGTCGTACAATGCTTCATTGTCAATGCAAAATGTTTCATCTGAATTTTCAACCAGTTGATGAATAGACAATGTAGCATTATATGGTTCAACTACTGTATCTGATACCTTTGGTGATGGAACTACAGAAAACGTGCATATCATTTGATCCGGAAATTCTTCTCGAATCTTGGAAATCAGCAACGTACCAAGTCCTGATCCGGTCCCTCCTCCTAAAGAATGTGTGACTTGAAATCCTTGGAGACAGTCACATGACTCTGTCTCTCGTCTTACCACGTCCATTACCAAATCAACCAATTCTGCACCTTCAGTATAATGGCCCTTGGCCCATGTATTTCCTGCTCCAGACTGCCCGAAAATATAATTATCAGGTCTAAACAATTGACCAAACTCTCCACCCTTTATGGAATCCATCGTGCCCGGTTCAAGGTCCACAAGAACTGCCCTAGGCACATAATTTCCTCCATTGGCTTCATTGTAGTACACATTGATCCTTTCTAGTTGAACACTACTATCTCCTACGTATTTCCCGGTTGGATCGATTCCATGCTCCTCTGATATCACTTCCCAAAATTTGACCCCAATCTGATTTCCACGTTGCCCGGTTTGGATATGAACTATTTCCCGCATACTTTACTGCGACCAATAAGTGCAATTTATAATAGAAAACTTTTGGAGGGAAAACTCGTGTTACAGATGATCCTGATGGAAATCAGATCTATTTAATGAAAAATGGCTCATTCTCATCATTTCCTCTGTGGGCGCTGGAGGTCGTGAAGAATATTCTTGTGGTGATTTAAATATACTAGCCTGTCTCGCAATATTGAGGAATTTGTCCAGCTCTATGGATTCGGTTCTGAAATATGTTGAATAGTCCCTTTGGATTCGGAAAAGAGCATCATGGAACTGTTCTTTAACCTCACCAAATTGTCGTAAAATCAGATTATGTGAATCTCTGGGAATTGTTGCCGATGGAATATCATCCTGATCCGCGTCTTTTACATATTTCCGGGTTAAAAACATGAATCTCTCCATCTTTTTTTTGACTGTCAGAATTCCGTAGGAATTCTGCTAGTAAAA
>JAANSP010000756.1:0-18802 GCA_036850745.1 Homidia socia | reverse complement strand
TGATTTGCCAACTCTAAAACAACATAATTATAAGTAATATCTACTCTTGCGTTTACTGCATGTTAGCTCAGTCAGGTTTGCATTTTAGTAAAATAAAACATGCATCAACACTATCAACACACAAAAACCAATACAGTGGATTTTGTTTTCAGTAGAAAGAAAGCAAAACATTGGGAAAAATGAAAAGTTGTGAAGCAGTTTTAGGGATCATATTGAAATCGAAAATTATAATGATACAAACATGAAATGTAAGATGATGTTTTAAATCCATTCTAACTACCTTTGTATATTTTGTCAAACTTTCCAACATGTAGGTTGGGGACGTGCAGTGTGTCTAACTAAATTCTGATTTTTCTAAAAAAAAGTTTTTACATACGCTTTCCATTGCAGTGCGCCATATATGAAAAACCAAACAAGATCGCCTTTTGTTTTTTGAAAATTGCTAAACAATATTTAAAAAATGCAACCAACTATTATTTGCTTGGACGGACAAATAAGAGTGAAGCTTCCCTTACCATTGCGTAGAATCGAATCAATTGAATATTTAGCATTAAATACAATTTTTTAATGGCTTATAAATACATCTCCGAAGTTTTGAATCTGTTCAGCTTTTAGGCTCTAAAGATGTAAATGAATGCCGAAAGGGAAACGAAGAACGTTGAAAGTAAATGTGTTCGCAGAAAGACTTGTTCAAAAACTTAATCATTCTGAAAAGGAACTCTTTTCTAGGAATTCCGCTCACGTACACGATTTATTATCCGTATCTTGTTATACCAATAGTAAATACAATTTTTAAATTACTTAAGAATACATCTCTGGAGTTTTGAATCTGTTCAGCTTTTAGGCTGTAAAGATGTAAATGAATGCCGAAAGGGAAACGAAGGACGTTGAAAGCTAATGTATTCGCAGAAAGACTTGTTCAAAAACTTAATCATTCTGAAAAGAAACTCTTTTCTAGGAATTCCGCTCACGTACACGATTTATTTTCCGTATCTTGTTATAACAAAGCTAAATTGCTCATTCCATTTTTTATCAGAGTGCATTTATTCTGCATACAAATCTTCAAAAGTATCAGTTTAAAGACTAATATTTATCTCTCATGATGTCAGTGGCTTGTTGACGTCAAATGTTTGAAAAGCATATTTTCTGGTATAAAAACTAGTCCATTTTAAAATTTAATATCTATATAATCCCATCGATTGTACGCGGACCTCAGTTCATCCTGCATGACTGATTTTTTCATCGCATTGATAAGGTTAAGCTTATATTAATCTGAATGTTCTAGAATTTTCTGGAAAGTTTTGAATTTTTTTTAGAAAATTTAGTTTATATTAATCTGAATGTTCTAGAATTTTCTGGAAAGTTTTGAATTTTTTTTTAGAAAATTCTATTAGTTTCTAGAAAATTAAAGGATTTCCTGGAAAGTTATAGGTTTTCTGGAAAGTTCTAGAAGAATTATAGAATTTTTTGAAGCTAAAATTCTATAACTTTCTGGAATTCTGAATAACTAGTATTTTTTGTCAACGTTAATTAAATACAGTTTGATCGGGTAAGCCAAAGTATGTTTTTGTCTTGAAAAAGTAATATTCCTTTCGCTTTCTAATACAATTTAAACCAAATTAATTTCTCTTCGTAGTTTCCTCAAGCTAGAATTATTGTGAAAACGTATAAAAATACATTGTGCCCCAAAATCAAAATGTGACTGACCTGAAGAAAACCAGTGAGCAAAAATTGTTTCAAATTTCTCCCATTTGCCCCTCTAATATTATGTATTTTTGTTATCTCACCTTTTTTTTAAACTGATGTGCAATTTGTACCGTTTGCTCGCAATGAAAACAACGCGCTGACCATGTTGTGTTACATGAAAACTTTAATAAAACTGGTAGGATGCAGAAAGATCAAAGAAAATGCACGCGGTGCTTAACGTATCTAGTATTGCAATTGTAAAAAATGTATTAATTCAAGATAACGGCTGTGGATAGCACTTTTCGTGCACGATTATNATTGCAATTGTAAAAAATGTATTAATTCAAGATAACGGCTGTGGATAGCACTTTTCGTGCACGATTATGCAATATATAGTACAGAAATAGTGAAATACCAGGAAAAAACTGTTTCGTGCTTCAACTTGCTTTGCATTGTGTGTAGGCAAAAACTCTTTCAATAGTCCTGACGTTTGCAATCTTGAATGCTACTGATAAAAGACAAATTTTTCGCCAGCAAAACTAAGCAGTCTCAGAAAACGGAAATAAAGGAGAGAAAATGTGTTTAGTTCAAATATTCATAATTTTTTATTCCTGTTTCAAAGTATACTTCTGAATTATTCTTTTGTATGAGTGGTATTGTCAAAACATTAGCACTAGCACTTCCCAAACGGAATGAAATGGAAAAGACAATAATTTTCATGAATAAATCGTTAAATTTAGAAAACGTGCCCACTTACGTAAGACACAGGTATCAAAGACATTACGCCACAAGTCACGACCAAAAAGAGTTTGACGCATGTAAAAATGAGCATAACTAGCAAATAACCAAATAACGACAATGTAATTTTTTATGGTGACTTCAGGTATTCCGTTCTTTTTCGCCAAATTCAAATCACCTTGAATATCATTTATCCACAATTAAGACTTTATAATGTCCTATGGGAGGGGCACTCACGAATGTTGCTAATGTGCTAGACGGGACTGTCTTCACTCACGCCTCCAACACGTTAAATAGCTTTATTGCTGGAGTTAATATAAGTTGGTGATTGCTGCTCATAAAGGTTGCACGATAATCATTGAGATTAATAATATAACATGCTAACAAAACGAAAATAAAAAATTCAACTCGAAATAGTCAACATGGCATGATGATATTTCCATATTGTAACAGAAAGTGAGGCTTAGTGACTTTGCAATTGTGATTCTCATAATTTGCACATGTACCCACAATGCATGTATTTAATAAAATGTTTTAGTTTTTGCTGTTCAATGACAAATATATATTTTTATGCATGATAAACGAACAATGTTTTTCCCATTGCATTTAAATTGAGTTGGTGGGTGAACGGTAAAAAAATATATATATTTTTCCACTTATTTTATTACATTTTGAATCATGAAATAAATTACGTAATCTTACAAAAACCTAACCATGATCAGAGCGAACTACAAAACGTGATCATGTAAAAAAGAGACAAGTAATATATAATGATATAGTATTACTTGTTTATCTCTGTATTTTGCAGTATCGCTGCTCATTGATATATCTCCGCCATAAAGAATGATAATACTGACCTTTGATTGTGTCTTAGTAGTTTTGCTACTAGACATGAAAAACGACCGTGTTCAAATGATCAGATTAGATTAATAGCAGTCTCACACGAATTTTAAAGACGTAATAAACAAAACTGAATAATCTGTGTCTCTGTACAAAGAGGAAGGTAATAGTGCTCAAAGTCAATGCTATACAAATTACTCGTTGGAATTAATGGGACAATAATTTGTCCCAATCAAGAAGACAGCAAAGTTAACAATGGAACAACTATTCATATTACGTACCTATCTGTAAGAATGATTATTATTCAAAACATTTTTCTTCTCTGCCAACAACGTCGCAGTGTCAAGTATCTCCCAAAAATCTACACTGATCGTTTCATGAATAGCATATTAATCTTGCAACAAAACACAGCAAAAAAGTAATTGTCAACGCCTTTATATGTGCTTTTAATGCCCTGTTTTCCCATATCGTAACAAGATCACACGTCGTAAAACGTTTAGCGGCTGATCTAATGCTTTTGAAATCATGACTATACTAAAAATTTATGATTTTTAAGTAAGGTCAGCATGAGCCCAGAAGATTCTCAAAAGACAACTACATGCATTAAACAATAACAAAGTGCAAACTTATCTATTAATTGTGAGAAAAAAGGGAAAAAATCATGACGTGTAGGCAAAGTACATTTGTCAGATGTTGAGAAAAGAGTACTCTGGACCCGGATTTATTTAGACCCATAATTGTTACAAAATGCATCTTCGTGCTTCCAAATCATATATTATTATTATTATTATTACATGCTCCATAAGAATTTCTCATGGAGGAACGAAAATAAATGTAAAAATATATCATGGCTCATTAAAATGTTATCGACAGAGCAATAATTCAAAGTTTACAAGCAAACTTAATTACAGTCTTTTGTCAAACTAGGAACGAAAATAAATGTAAAAATATATCATGGCTCATTAAAATGTTATCGACAGAGCAATAATTCAAAGTTTACAAGCAAACTTAATTACAGTCTTTTGTCAACCTTGAACAAACAAAGAATAGTAAGTTTATCAAGAAGGGTCATCCGTCCATTCTACTAAACTTACTTTTATCAGAAAAAAAGGAACAAAAATCCGAAACTTTAGTACTTAAAGATTATAATTTTGTGACTAGAGTACCCAAGAAGAACGCATTAGTGAATTTGAATTTGCTGACGTGGTGGGTATCGTATTGTCTTTATTTTAATGCTTGAATGTGTTTGAAACGTATATTTTGTACTTGCCCTTTATACTGTATGAATTATTCATGTGGAATAATGCAATAATCAAGCCTGTTTTATATATTTTTGCCTCATTATAATTTTCAGTGTATTTACAGTGTGCATTGTTCACATTTGAAACAACAACAACAAACAATAATAATAATAATAAGCAAATGAGCACACACTTTCTGCATTATAGTAAAAAGCTGTACAAATTGTCTGTTAATCGATTCGTCATTTCTTTTTTGACTCTCAGAGTGGCTCATGTATGTGTTTGTGTGTGGCTCAAAATGTGGTTTTGACTCAGGTCAAGCCAATAGCGGATGATACTTTCGACAAGAAAAATGGAACTTAAATGAACCTTAAACGGTATTTTTACCCACAAACAATGCATAATAACATTTTAAATGGGGAGGTGGTTGGTAAACACAAAGGTATAGGTAGGTATGTATAGGTAGGTATGGGCATTGATGAATGTGAATTTTGCATGGCAATACACTAATACAATAGATGATGAGTAATATGCAGTTAGTAGCTATTTATGAATATTGTTATAAAAAACTTTTACGTTAACTGACAAAAATTTGTACCTTGATGGTGTTAGTACAAACAGATAAATTAGTTATTAATGCGCCAAGATTATGAGAAGCTAAAATGGTGCTAAATATCTGAGAACTCTTACCAAGCCCTGTAACCTAAACTGAACATTCCCTGTCCACAAGCATTTATTATTCAACTACTCACAAAATAAAAATTATCATCATTTTTCCTCGTTCCATCACTTCATTTGCAAAGCTGAGCGCTCCTTTTAGATTTAAAAAACAGACTGGTACTTTTATAACACATCAGTTATACTACACAAAGTTCTAACTGCCAGAAAAAATATCCCAAAAGCGCCACCTTTTTTATGAAGTCATTGAAGCATTTTACGTAAAGTTGATATTAAAAGCTACTTTTATCCATTAATGTTCTTCATCACGTACACACCCGTTAAAAGATACCTAAATGACTTTTACTGGTAGTAAGCGACAAAGCTATAAGATAATATTATTACATACGTATTGTGTAGTTCGGGACTGCTTGCTTGCAGCGAGAAAGAAAAGACGACGAAAAAATGATAATGCACACACGAAATCATAACAATGGGATAGCTATCGTGCTGTAACAAGCGAATCGAAACTGAAACTCGTATTTGAAAGAAAATGTTACGGTTCAAGTAATAAATAGTACTATTAGAAAATAATTTTTTCCATTTATATTCATGCAGCCCTTAATGCAGACATTTTTATTTTAATACCAAACATTAATGTAAATGAATGTATTAGAGTACAAAATGACACAACACTTTTCCTTCTCCTTGTGTGTGGTCATACTTATTTAAAAATTTGCTGAAACTGAAATCATTGTAGTATGCCTATTTTATGTAACAATGCTTAGTAGTATGGAAAATCCAAATGTGTGGTACAAAACAGTAGAAACATAACCGTTCAGCTATTTTTTCTCAGATGTAAATGACAAAAACATAAAACATGACAATGGTACAAGGCATTTTGCCAACAATGTTTTTTTTTAATTCGGTACAAAAAATCACAAGTTATGCCATGTAAAATTCCACAGGGTGTTATAAAATATGCGATCAAACGCACGCATTCACATAAAAAATTCTACTACTGCTGCTTGTTATTATCCATGTTATCGTGGTAATAACGAGGGAGTGGGTGGTTTGGTTTTCTGTGGCGAATGGTGTTGGTGAATAAGTGTAGACTTACTTATCATCAATGTGTTGACTGTTGAGGTCTAACAAAAAATGCGTACAATTTACAGCTGCCAGAATCCGCAAGAATTTTTGTGTGAGCCTATAATTACCTGAAAAGATGTTTCTTTGCTGTTGCTGCTGCTGACCCGTTGTATTTTATTCTCTTAACACGGCGCACCATTTTCCTCATCGACAACAACCCAAAACAACTTGCAAAAACTAGGAAATAAAAACTGCCAGTCGCAGCAGCAATGACCAATATTATTATTACGTTTATATTAGATTGAAAAGATAATGTGAAGAAACAATGCTAGTCTTTACACTTTTCAGGTGATAAAGAAACGCTTGCCGTGATCATTATCTTATGAAATGATGAGAGGGAAGTGCACAAAAACAAATTTTAATTTTGTTTACAATGTTGGATACAAAGAAAAGATACGAGAGGAGAGTTAGAAGTAATGACTTAATTTTGTACATGTCATATAATATATGTTTTGCAAGTACATATACCACAATGACCGTCATATAACCGTATTTACTGCAAAACAAAAATGAAATAAAATGAAATTTCATACTAGATATCCATGAAGAATGGCGTACGATTTGAAGAAAAGTGCCCAAATATTTTTTTCGTCAACAATTTTTTTCATGGTATTTGTGCCATTAGTTTCAAGTGTTTTTCAACAAACGTGGGTATTCTGACCAGTTTTAACGGAAAAGGCTTCTAGAAAGCCACCCGATTTAATTTATAATTGCGGTTGTTCCTAACCTGCTGCTATTACTGTACATTACAATGAAAACAATGTGGGTAAATGGTACGAAAAAAGTTTAATTTGGTCATGAACATTAATATAGAATGCAGCAGGTGCAGGTGCAAACTGCTGACACATCTATACATCTTTTCCCTACATACTTGGTTGTAGAGGTCTAGTTTATTCCTTTGTAATCAATCAAGCTAAAGACAATTCTCGTGCTTTCTCCCTTGTGCAACTATTTATATCCCGGGGAGAATGTCACGAAATAGACATTGCAAGACCTGTGTTGACAACAGCTAAACCGGTCAGTGCACAAATAAAGCAATTTCGTGTTTACCTTATTTACGGAATCTGACACTCTGACTTGCACCTTTTATGTTTGTTTATTAATGTGTACGTAAAGTGAATGAGAAAGCATTTATTTACGATGACATTTATATAAAGATAAGCGAGGAGTATGTGATTTCGTGGATGTCTCAACTCAAGTTATGATTTCCCCTGTTGAGAAAAAAGAGCCAGTTTTTCTTTGCTTGGAGAGTTGGGTGATTTATTGCTTAGAGAAACGCCAAGAGAAACCAACAAACCCATTTTTAATAAAGTCAAAAAGCTTGGTCAAACTCAAGATGTTTTTGGTTGAGTATCTTTTACAGAGAAATATATGTATGTATAATTAGGTATACATGCGGGTCTTAGAGAAACGCCACGAGAAACCAACAAACCCATTTTTAATAAAGTCAAAAAGCTTGGTCAAACTCAAGATGTTTTTGGTTGAGTATCTTTTACAGAGAAATATATGTATGTATAATTAGGTATACATGCGGGAACATTAAGATTTTGTGAGTTGCGGTAGAATACGCATCTTTTCCATATTTGGACATTTGTACATGATATATGTAAATAAAAAACCACAATAAAGAACGGTACATGTATTCGTGCACATGCTTGACATGCATATGATGACTAAAGAATGATTTTCAACAATATGAATGACAAGACACACACATGTGCTGAATTAAAACAGCAGTTTATCTCATTCATGGTTTAAAGTTATACTAACCAAGTTATTTGTGTAGAAGAGTAGGTATTCCTGTCAGAATTGTAAACGACAATTTTGTCGGTTTAAAAATATTCTCACGATATATTATACCTCATTTGTATGTTACAATATACAGTGGGTTGTCAAAAGCACTGCATATAACTACGGTTAGGTATAAAAATCTACATTCGACCCATGTCAAAAAACTAGCAACTAGTGGTTTAACTGCCTCTAATAAAACAATTTGTATTAGCTTTCAAACAGCCAAATAAAATGGCCTAAAACCATTTTACTTGTTGAAACCCAAATTTACATGAAAAATTCTTTCCCATCCACTTTTAAAAATTCAAAAATTAATCCCGTATGCCGGCTGAGATTATAGAGCTTGAATAATTTTGAATTTCACACTTCATTAAATTTTAATTCTGAATGATTTCGTGTTTATCGTAAATCTTTGTCAAGTTTATTATTTTCAACAAATCAGGCATAAACTTGCTCTTACATAAAAACGTCTGTTCCTTCATGTCCTAACATAAAAAATTGAATACCTACATTTTATATTAGGTATAAATGTATGTCTGTTTCGTATTCAAAGGATTATTTGTCCCATGCGAAATATTTATCATCAGGTTGCATGAGGATTTCTCAAATCGATTCGAAAAAGTTTGAAAGCTTTCAAAGCAGTTTAAAAATCGCATCAGTTCTTAAATTTTCTTTGTTGTAATATTCCCTACAGTACACCTTCACTTACATCACAAAATACAGTCCCAACTCTGGACAAAGAACCATATAATATTATTTCATGAAACGAGAAAAGTTAAATTATCGTGGTTATCAAATCATTGAGGCGATGATTAACGAGCAAATGCATTGTTACTCTTAAACACATTGTAAAATTTAATGTGAAAGATCACTATCCTTCATGTGGTTAAATGAGTGAAATCAGTCACCGTCATATCATCCCATCAGCGCCGCCTCGACTACAATAATTCAAAACTCATTGATGCTGACATTCCTGTGAATTACATGGCTTGTTGAACTCACAATAAAATTGAAGACTGTATGAATACTGTGTTGCATTGCATTGCTTGTATAATAACAATGCTTTTAAGAATCCAATACAGTAATATCATAGACAGTTGATGATAATGATGATACATCGGTATTTCTTTTGCTGTCATGTTCATGCATCATTTACGCATGTTTAAATCTAAACTTGCACAGACAAATATGCGTGTTATATGTTGCTCAAATGAAAATCGGCATCTTGATGATTATTATTATTACATTACTAAATTATTACTCCCCTCCCTTTTCTTCGTCTTCTTCTTCGGTTACCCATTCATCGTCTCTTGTGTCGCCTCATCTTCAGCATAGTCATTATTTTGGCTAACGTTTGGGTGAACTTGAGACTTGCGTACGTTCTTTTGCGACACACACAACTATAACGGGAGATCATGTAAAAAGCAATTCATTCTTTTTTATTTTAATGATGATCCCACAAATGAACTTGGTTTTTTCGGTTCTTGCTAACGCAAACTTTTTCTGTTGCCATTTTGCCGAATATTCGAGTAACCCAGACAAGATCTGATAATAACAATAATAATAATGAATGGCGATAATGATGATGATGACGCGGAGTGAGAGAGCGCAAAATAAACCACAAAAATATATGTATGTACGTACGCAAAAATATATATACATACGCAAAATAAACAAAAAATGCATCTCTTTGTATGGCGAATATTTCAAAAGCCATTCGCACGTAATTTTTATGAGTTATATTCAAGTTTTCAGGAGAAACGATTTTCCAATTTGGGACTATCGACAAGTGATGATAATGGCGTTCATCATCTCGAAAAGATGGAGATTCACTCTTTTTAGTTAACATATTTGTCTGCCTCATCGTCATCCCAATTTTTCCCGACATCATCATCCTCCTGCCTTTCCTGTCGTTCCCGTCCTGCCTTCATTTTCGCCATGATTCACACTTTACACAAAATTGCTGTACAATTTTTTGTAACTATAATACAATATTTGTGCTAGTGTTGCGCGTATATTTGCAATCATCAAAGTTGTCTTGTCTTCATTATCGCCAAACGGTTCTTTGCACATTTCTTCAACAATGAGTAAATCAAAGAAAAAATAACTGAAAAATCATTCTCTTTGTTGGAATTACATTTCCATTTGGGGAAAATAATGTCATTCGATGAGTTTGCAGATGTATGACTCTACTTCTCAAGTGCAATGACTACATATATTTTTAGTAGGTAAAAAGGATTCACGCTTCATTAACTCTTGCAAATCTGCTAGAAAACGAACATTTCTTTCTGTTTCGTCACTGAACATGTGATTTTTTCTTCTTTTTTACATCGTGTATGACATGACACACCGTTCAAGTCATCTCGGCAAATTGTGATGTGTATAATAACGTGAATTCAAGCGACACTAACATCAAACTCATTATTGCACCAGTGAGTGAGTGTGTATATATTATTGTATATAATTCTTTTCAAAATTTAACTGTGGTTGAACCGTAGAGCCGGAATGAACTTCAGATCAGCAGATCCATCTATATGACTTGGGTTTTTTCTTTCACCCACAAAAATACAGAGGGCATATATTTAATAAAGCAACATTTTCTCTATGTATGCATGTGTGCATATTACGGTTCATTTTCTTGTCTTTTTTTGCGCACAATACCAACAACTGATCCAAAAAGAATAGGATCGTAAAATGCGCATTTACAAATTGAGAAATAGCTGATCGGATATGCATTACAGATTCACGACATGATGACACGAAAAGCTTAAAGTTTAATCCGGTGTGTGTTACATAAAGTTGATGACAAAACGTGAGATCAAAACGGTACATATTTTCACATGATCAAAACAACATGAACACTCTTTAGGTGCAAAAGGTACAAATTTCTTACATTTTTTCCATTGTTAAATCTATATTTTTACAACCATTTTCTGTTACTTTGTCAAAAATAGTGCATGTGTGGAGCGGATAAAAGGCTAGTTTAGAAAAGCATATTTATTATAACGCATGACAGTAGCTAGTCTTAGCATTTCTCTTTGCTGTAAAAAAGTTATCAGCTAATCAACATTTTCGCATCCGATTAGCACAGGTACCTACCTTGTAATCTCTGCATGCTATTATGAATATCTGCATTTGATTAAATTTAGGTAATCCGTACATGACAATAAAAATGCGTAGGTAATCAAATTATAAGAGTTTATTGTACTGTATCACTCTTTTGCTCACAGAAAACATTTTTGAATTTTTTATAAACGTTAAATTTCATACTACAAGTACAACTTATACTATATAGTGCAATACCTATATCTCACAGTGTACTTTTCTGTAGCTGAAAACACTACATGAAAATGCTTGTCTTTTGACAATCAGTAAATAGGGGTTGAAGTTTGTAACATGATACATTATCGTTACATAACATTTCTCTTAGTTAGTGTACCATTCTTGCAGCTTACCTTTTTTCATATAAATCATACAAGAAGCTCAAAACGTTTTTTTCATTTACACCATCGCATCATCAGAAGCAAAAGCCAGTTTATACTCTACTTTATGCTGCCACTTGGATCCGAGTAACAAAACACACGATGATAAACTATGCCCAAGGGCAATCACATTAGCAAATACAATATGAGAGGATGGATTTTCTAACTACCGCACCGACACTTGCTCAGCAGCGTCATCCCCGTCATCGTCCTCTTCGTTATTATGAGTTGTGGCAGTATACAAAGTAGCAAGTAGCAGCAGTAGCTTTAATCAGCATTTAGAAAAAAAGGTTTGGTATATAGTGCCCATCATACAAAGTAATAAAACGAATTATCATTGTTGTCATCTTAATAAAATATACACTTCAGTTTCAATCCAACTTGGCTACAAACTAAACAACGTATCACACTTCAGCGTTTGGAATTATGCCAGTCATACCAGTATAAAATATTATGACACCCCTTCAATGTGCTAATCATTTTTATTAATTGGACAATCCTCTAGGCTAATTGGTAATAAACAGAGCTTATTCAAAACCGATAAGTACATAAAAGAGGCATATAACTAACTTTACAAAATAAATATAATCATTGTATGTAAATTACAATTTGGTGAAGATAAAGTTATATTTGAACAAACAAAGAAAGGAAGAACAAGAGGTTGACAAAATAATTTTCAATTTAAAAACACGATTAAACAGTATAAAATTAACTCCTTAGATTGGTAAATAACATCGACAAAACAGTGCAGTGATAGCTATAAAACAAGTTGCGAGCATCAACATCATTTAGGTAACTTTGTGCCTTACAACTTAAAAGATGGAAAATTGAATGCACTGTTCGTATATCTAATGGTTCACTAATCTTATCTACGGTAATATAACTGCAGTAGTAGTGAGAACTTACAATTTGTAACCGTGAAAGGAAAATAATGATACAAACACGTGAATTATATTTTTCGGTGATGGATGCAATCTACTATATGGTATTTGAGAACACTGTGCATCATCATCGCGTGTCGATAATGTAGGAATTGAAAAAAGTATAAAATTCAGAAGCATTAAAAAATTTTCATTTTTTATAATGTACGTGCAAACCCAATAATGAACAAGGGACATTTTTTATAAGGGTAAATGTAAACTGAACAATCAACATTTTGTGATTTTCTGTCATTGGGACCAGCTTCGTTAGCGTTTTTCTCCACAAATCATTCATCTCTTCGCTGAACTTGTCACCACGCTCGATGTGAGCAAATAAGAATGGGAATTTTCTCAGTCGTTGTTGGGATTTTTTATCATCGTCATAATATTCATTTCTATTCCCTTTTTTACTATTATTATTGTTCCCCTCATTTGGTAATAGCGTTCCGGCTGGTAAGAGCCACGCACGGTATTCCTCTGGATCATACAGGTATCTCAGGTTCAGGTAAAATGGCTCGATTTCGGCGATTTCTCTGAGGATACCAGTGACAAATACATCATCAATCCAGAAGAATTTAACACGATCACTCACGTCGAGAATTCTCGTAATAACATCCGGCGTTGCTAAATACGCTAATCCACCACAATAACGTGGATAGACAGAGTGTGGATATTCATCCATTGTGACGGACCATTTAGATCCTCTCGAACTTTTTGCCCGAACTGGCTTTGTACCTTCAGGGAAAACGTTGCAGATGAGAGTGCCAGGCTGTGGGGCAAATCCGTATGTTCTGCTGATGAAATCAAAGAGTTGAAATATATCCACAAATGCATCATCATCAGTTTTCAAAATGAATGTTGCACCAGAGCAGTAGTGGTTTATCCATTTGTATCCTAAAAGGTGCTTGTACGTAAGGTTTCGGTAAGAATCTACAAAGTTGCCTAACACTATATCTCCAAACAGCTCATTCTCTCGTCGAATAGAGTTTTCCAACGCAGCATTCGGACCAAGATGATACTTGCCAAGCACAAATATTAATCGAATAGCAAGGTTTTTCAGAGTTTTCACACTGCCCCATGTGCTCCTAATTGCTTGTCGCTCAGAGAAATGGTCCGGAGCAGAGTGAACAACAATCATAAAGTAGATTCCTTCTCCTGGAGGAGTAGTGGTGGTCACACTTGGAGAGGTTGCGATATTTCTGTTGGCACTACTTAATACAAAATTATTGTTCTTGCTTCTCGTTTTGTGCGATTTTCTACGCACTGCTGAACACACTGCGCTATTGTTCAAGACGAAAGTAAGATTCTGGTTGCTAACTGATATATGATTTAGGAGAGCATTATTATTAGGCTTTGAGCCAAGTACACTGGGGGAATGTGAGATGAATGAGGAAATTATGCCATTTCCCTCTGAAGGATCCATGCGTGGTAACAAGCCAATATCCTCCTCTCCGTGAATTATCCAAGACTGGAGTTGTTCGTGAATGTTCACCGAGGAGCGTTTTGATTCTTCCTGAAGATAAAACTCATCTCCATTTGTTTTTATCAAAAATAAAATGTTATCGACTAGAGCGTATAGACAAATGCCAACAATTAGCAGGCTGGCAATCTGTGTAAAAACAAAATGTGCACACAATTATTTATTTCTACAATGTCATCAGATAAAATTTGCAAAAAATTAAAACAAGTAGTTTTTTGTAGCATCATTATTATTCCAATTTTACATCCTTATCATATTTATCTCTCACCTGAAATATTCGAAAGCCTAAGCTAACTCTTGTAGTAGACACCACAGCAGGCGAGTATGATTTTGAGCCTCGTTTTAGCGAGTCACGAGGGAAAAACATGGGAGGAAACAGAGAGTCTGAGTCCAGCACTCTTGACCTCGTCCTGTTCGGCCAGCTATCATTTTGGGTCACGGCGGGTGATGCCGTGTATATCGCTGACTCGCTAGGTGATTGGCAATACACGTAGCTGTACTGCTTCTGGTCATGATCCTGAAATAGAGTACATATATATATATATAATCTGAAGGCAAAAAATATCTGCTGCATCCTTTAAACTTATTTAAAAGAATGTATTTAAAACACAAAAATTATTGTAGCGTCGAATGAAAACGCAGAGAGAGGGCGAGTTTTAAGATAATTATAAGTACTCCTGAGTCATAGCGTCGTAAAACTGCACTTGTAGCTGCGTCGGTAGTGCATAATCCGTGCTAATGAATATAATTAAGCAGCTTGGCATCATGTTGTGATATCTTTTCTCGATGTATAACGGAAAAGAATGAGACTAGCTAATCTTTGCAAGCTTCTCAAGAAATGCAATTATTTTACTTCACAATATATATATTTTTTACCAATCTGTATGTTAGAGGGTTGGCTCTTGTTACCTAACCGCAAACAAGAAGTGTGACAACAAACTACTTTCAGTATTCTTATTGATCACGACCAGGGTAAATTTGCACGACTTTGACTAATGGTCATAAACAGCTAATCGCGTACGTCCAATGAAGTACATACCTACTGCACAACAGCGCAGCAGAAATTTTTACCCTTACTTCACTAGAGTTAAGTTTTCACAATCATTTTCAGAGATAATCAATCATTTTGAACTTAAACCCACTTTACATCAATTTCATTCCGAAAACACACTATGTATCCTAATTTTCACCAGCAGGAGCAGGTCACTACTATAATACCTCCTGTTGCGTACATGCAAGGTAAAACGCTCTTGTTACACGTCCTGGCATAAACAAATGACCTAAAAACACATTAAGATTTGCTTTAAAAAGCCTGCAAAAAATGCAAAAATTATAACTGCATGGTAGTAGCAGCTCTCAAGAAGAGATGAGCTTGTATAGTTATGCAAATATAGAAGCAAGCTTAACTCAAACACTTATTCTAACAATGAGCATCCCTTATTGAAACAATCAAATTTTTAAAGCTTATGAAGCGTTTTAGTTTTGCCAAGAAGCAAAATAAAAGTATAAAAATTAAGCAGATTACTGTATAATCACAGATTATCACCATATGTGCTGCTACAAGTACTAAAGTTGTTTGAGCTGTATGGTTATATAAAACCAAAAAAAGTAATTAGTTTTGACTTTTCCGCAAACATAATGTCTCCGAAAACCACATGCTCGAATCGAAAAAAGTAATTGTGCAGTTAAAAGCTACATACTTAGGCACACGTATTAAAGTTTCAAGTTGATACTATTGGCACACTAAACTATTGAAATAACGAAATATAATTCACCTATTATAAAATAAATTGTTTACATTTAAGAGCAAAGATTTCAACGAACCCGAAAATTCTTTCCGTTACAGTGAAAGGAGGTAAATACGCTATTTAGTACTTTTCCTATCTTGGACGGAAGTTTAAAATGTTTTGTTAAAGACATTTCATTGTAATTTATATCATGAGCATGTGCAGTTGTGCACCATTTTTAAGTTTATTCGTATATCAGCGGAGATGAACTTTTTATTACCTATACTGCTTTGTATGAAAAACTGTACAAATACAAAATGCAAATACCGGAGTTTCGCTACTTTGATTTTATCTTTTTAAAACAAGTCATTTAACGCAATAAATACTTATAATAACATTATTTGTTGATACCCAAAAAATGATAGCACAGATGCTACTATAATACTGCTATTTGAAAACGGAACACTCAAGAAGAGTCGCGATAAAAAATATGTTTTCCATACGGTGTCGCTTTAAAAACGTCAAAACCAAATGTACCTAATTCTTTGCGATAAAACGGATCTAAAAGGGTTTCCTCTTTTTTCTGTTCTTTAAACTAAAGAACAACAGTTGCACCCATGTTAATCCTGCTGTAAGGACCAAGCCAGTATAATTTGATTTGTAACATATTTATACAGGGTTATATTTAATGAGGAGATGCGTGAATAAAAGCGCTTAAACCGACAAAAGATAAAGCAAAATAAAAACACAATGTTTCACATACCTAATATGATACCATATATTTAAATATGCAAGTTCATACAACAAATTAAATCTCACGTCTAAAACGGCAAGTTTGCGCAGGAGTAACATTATTTACTTTTTTCAATGCAATCTTATTTGGTACGAAAATATTCTCTTTCTCCCTGTCTGTTTTTTTGTGTTTGCTGAAACAACATTCACATTATTATTATTTTCCTCTTCACGGGGGTGATTCATGATGATGATAGTCTAATAAACCAAAACAACAGTGTTACCATTAACTTACAGCCCGACACAACAACGGCTGTACATAACGCAACGTGAACCATCATCATCGTGATAGCATCGTATCATCCAACAGCAGCATCAACAGTAATAATACTGACAAAACTGACCAAACTGCCGGCAAAAGTTGACGGTTAATCAGCACGCAATAAGTTGTTTATATTATTATACTTTTTTGTGGTTTACTGGGTATGCCAGCAAGTTAAAATTCATCATCATCATCGTCGTCATCATCATCTAAATAGAGATTCCTGCTTGTATTTTTTACGATAGAATATATAGCAAAAAATGAGAATATTATTATTATGACGATGATGATGACTGCAACAATTGTAAGAAGCCATACATCCGTTACTGTAATCTTTTTTCTCGCTGCTGACTACCAAGTCAAATCCGGTAAGTGCCTCTGTTTCTCAAGTGTATTACCTGCTTTTTTCTCTTCTTCTTGCTCTTATTTTATAGGTTTTTACTACAAACAAAATAACCCAGCAAGAGTCTCATTTTAATCTGTTTTAACTCGATTTAGGTATCTTTTTTTTTAAAAAAA
The DNA here is from genome assembly GCA_036850745.1 of Homidia socia. Taxonomy (NCBI): domain Eukaryota; kingdom Metazoa; phylum Arthropoda; class Collembola; order Entomobryomorpha; family Entomobryidae; genus Homidia; species Homidia socia. The sequence continues at coordinate 1,518 of JAANSP010000756.1, read as the reverse complement.
AAGTCCATACTGTTCATACGGATGATAGGCACAGGGCTTTTGCATCTTTTTTTTGCACTGCTCGGTAATATCAGTTAGTGCAATGAAATGCATAAGCTATTATTCATTTTTATTGCTTCTGTTCTTACTATATTGCTATTATGCTACTTCTTATAATATTATCGCAGTAAGTCGCATGAAGAGGCATGCTGAAATGATATGATTATGCACTTGTCTGAGAAAAAAATGCTATTGTTATTGTTATTAATTCTGTGCTGATGCCACCACTTATTTATTATTCTGCTCTGTACGTATTCTACTTGTCTTATTGGCCTAGTTGCCTTTTCCGTTTTCCTGTGTTTGCACTTGCCCTTGTAAAAATAATTACTGCATTCGTTTTTATAGTTGTGTATAGGTTTTTATTGAGCTGAGCCTGTTTTCTTCCACTTAAAATGGAATAAGGGAGGAATACTAATGCCAGTCAGTCAGTGTGCCACGGGAACTTTAGCATAAATTATTTTTTTTCTAAGAGGACAATATATTATTAGCTACAAATGTGTCAAATCTAAAAACTTGTACACGTGGTATGATCGTTTTTGCGGTGGGGTTAAAGGCTACATTTAAGACTGGGTTTAAGTAATGCGAGTTTAATGAATACATTTAAATTTAAATTTATGAATAACATTATTTTTGTTGAGCTGAGCCTGTTTTCTTCCACTTAAAATGGAATAAGGGAGGAATACTAATGCCAGTCAGTCAGTGTGCCACGGGAACTTTAGCATAAATTATTTTTTTCTAAGAGGACAATATATTATTAGCTACAAACGTGTCAAATCTAAAAACTTGTACACGTGGTATGATCGTTTTTGCGGTGGGGCTAAAGGCTGCATTTAAGACTGAATTTAAGTAATGCGAGTTTATGAATACGTTTAAATTTAAATTTATGAATAACATTATTTTTGAGTTACCTATAATTTTAAAAATCGATTGCGAAAATCATAAACTCATAGTCTTTTTGAGAAAACCCGAATTTCTAAAAGAAAATAGCCATATGCTTGTTATTTCTGTTATATTTACCTCATGTTGAGCAATTTGAACTAATAAATCTGCAGCAGTGTAAGCTCTGCCGACGGACCTCGGCTTATCTTGACCTTTTGGGCTATGCATCAGGTGTCCTTTCCAATAACATTTTCATCACTGTTTTCTTCAAAAGGGGCGAATTGACACGCACTTATTGATTCACAAAGCACTTAGAATTATATCATTTAATTTGTGGTCACTGCACTTCCATTATCAAAATATAATTTCTACACATTATCTTTTCAGCAACTTGCTCACAACTTACTTTACTTTTAAAGAACCGTATAAAAGCACAAGCAAAAATAAAATCACTGTTCAAAAACTTTCCCTCTACAATGCAATAAATTTATCTGGAAGTTTGTTCCTTATTATTGGGAAAAGTGCTATTTCCACTCCACACTTATAATTAGGTGAAGGTTGGCTGATGATGATTCGACCGAGCACAGGTAAATCTCAGCT
>JAANSP010000755.1:0-18803 GCA_036850745.1 Homidia socia | reverse complement strand
TAAATCGGCTCGTTGAAACAAAGGTGCTATTTTATTTTTTTATCGTAAATTGTTATTATTACCGTTGAAGCTCAATTTTTTTAACAAAAACTGGTGATCAGATCAATTCAAAATGCGGTTTTCTAATAGCCTTTATAGTTTATAAGATATCATTATAGAGTTGACATAAGATTGCGCATTCTCATTATATTATTGTATTTTTGCACTTACTAGTAATACGTCTAGTTCATGCTCATAATAAGGAAAAAGTGCCTAAAATCTACTGCCAGTACACTTAACACACGTAATGATAAAATTAAATATAGTGAGTGATTTATTAATAAATCGTTTTGCTCATATAATCCTCGAATAGGTATACATTATACATCTCGTTACATTTCAACTAGTCAACAACTTTTTGAAAAAATGAAAAAAAAACACGAGCAATATTTTTTAAAACCGAATGTTTCGGATTTTGTCATTTTATTTCTAACCAATCTGATAAAACAATTATTATTATCATAGCTTCTATTTTGATAAGCTCAAGTGGGTAATACGACTCATCTTGGTTCATAAACTCATAAAATGCAGTTTCTCTAGTTGTCTTTTTGTAATGAAACTGAAATTCAACAGTAGCAGTGCCAGACAGTACGTGTAGAATTGATACTCATCTGGCCATCGAACTCGTTTAAATTCTAGCAAAAAAGCATGACGTGTGACGACCAATGTCCATAAATAAAAACGTTCTGTTTCAAACGCACAGCACAGCTCATTCTCATCTGGCCATCGAACTCGTTGAAATTCTAGCAAAAAAGCATGACGTGTGACGACCAATGTCCATAAATAAAAACGTTCTGTTTCAAACGCACAGCACAGCTCATTTCACGATATTTTCTCTACGTTCACCGTCTCATGATATTGTTTGTTGTTAGCCATTTTTGCGTGGTGTGGGCATAAAAGTACTTTCGCATAAGCGGTAGTAGTGATCCTAGTAGCAAAAACCGGTCATATCATTGTCAAGAGTATTCTTGGTTGGTATGCTGAGTAAGAAAGCTCCTGGCTTTTCTTATTCTGCAACCGTCTTCCCCTTGAGCATCATCATTCAAGTGATATTTGGTCCAGCCCGAAACCCACCACCAGAAGTAGAAGTAGCTCATCTTTCAAGTTTCCTGACACCATCAACTTCAACACCACTAAAAGCAGCCATAAGGATATCAAAACTGACACATGAAGCAAAATGGAGCAGAAAATAACGGTAGTAATGAGTCCAATTCCCTGTTTCGATTTTTTGCCTATCCTCCAATGCATAGGTGCATGCCTCATAGTATACTTTGTTTACGACAACTTTTTATAACTGTATTCAACTCTTTGCAAGGTTGAATGTGTTTCTGTATAAAAACTGCTGCGATGATGAATTCAGGAAGAAGTAAAGTGAACGGACAAACAACAAAATATCTTGTCTTGTATAATAAACCGAAATTAAAATGCACGGAAGTAGCCAATTGTTCATTTCAAAGTTGCCCCAGTGGATGAGTAGTCAACTGACTAAAATAGAAAAACAGAGTTGGAATAGCTGCGAAGCGAATCTCGAAAACGACAACAGCTATTTCAATTGCATTTTCTACAATCGATTGATTACTTTACTGCAATCGTGTCAAACACTTGAGATATAAAACGGCCACAGATAAATACACTTTGCGATATTTGCACTTAATATTTAATAGCGATAGTTTGATTATATGTTCATTTTAATCAAGTTTGAATTCTCAGTAATTAATGAGGTGGTTAGCCATGATTTGATGTGGACCACTTGGCACTATTTTTCTTAAATTGCCCCCAAAAATGGAGATACGTCCGGTCACACTGTTCGGCCAAGGGACTACATCCATTGCAAGGCCTTTTCTCCCTGACTCAACATTTTGAAACATTGCACTACTTCACGTTTCAAACGGAGTGACGATTTAGAATTTCTAGAGGATCGGTGTGGTTCAGGGCATGTAACATAAAAAGAAAAGTTTTGACCAGTTTATTATGGTGGCAGCTCTCCTATTTGGTTCTCCTAAGATTTATTATGTCGCTGAGTGGGGTTGCACTTTGCAGTTCAACTAGTATTTATACTTCCTAAAGCTATAGGTCTCTTTAAGGCCTTTTCTCCCTGACTCAACATTTTGAAACATTACACTACTTCACGTTTCAAACGGAGTGACGATTTAGAATTTCTAGAGGATCGGTGTGGTTCAGGGCATGTAACATAAAAAGAAAAGTTTTGACCAGTTTATTATGATGGCAACTCTCCTATTTGGTTCTTTTAAAATTTATTATGTCGCTGAGTGGGGTTGCGGTTCAACTAGTACTTACTTCCGAAAGCCAAGGTCTCTTAATTTCCAAAGTTTGGAATCCAAACTCTTTGATGGATTTCACACAAGTTTATCTTAAGCCATGGGTGAGATGCACCTTGAATTTCGGTCATTTTTAAAACGGAAATGTTAGAAATAGTCACAATTTCGATTTTTTTTCATCCTGGTATATCATTTAATAAGTTTCTCAACGTTGACCATTATGGCCAATCAGTTTTCAGTACGGGGTTTCAAAGATCAGAGTTATTCTTGTCAGATAATTTGATCGCTAAAAAGAAATAATGGGTAATGAAATGCTGAACGGCTCCTGCTAGTCCTACTATTGTAGTTTTACATTGTCGAGTTCGTTGAATTGAGTCGGTAAATCATACAAGTTCAAGTAGGTAATATTATATGTGTACGGCACATGCATTTTTATTTTTTATATGACTGAATACTCTGAATTCATTTTTTATGGACACCAGTGCTCTGTTTTCGATTTTCCTGTTTCTTTGCTGGTATATTTTTTGTGTTGGGCAAATAAGTACTTTTCTTTACATTAAATTTTTATTATGCAATTTTAACTGTTTCTTGGTATACCTGTCGAAGTAGAAGCACAAGTTATAATGTTATATGTATATCGTTGTTTTACTGACGACGGACTTCCATCAGTTCCATCATACAATGCATTTTTCACCCTGCTATGTATGTGAAAAAAGTCGCATTAACAACCGACAATTGTTGTATCCATCCGTGAAGTTTTGCCTTCGGTGCCCATGATAATGACTAGTTCTTGGCCGCACGGCAGTCAGGGATGTGCCAGGCAGTTGCATCACACAAACAAGTATATTGAGTTAAACCGGAAAGAGATAATGATTTTTCTACCTTGCTCGTAGGAATATTTTTCTGCGTTGATAGTTTTATTTTCTCAAGACATAATAAAAGTTCAAATACAAGTCAACGACTGTTTGTAATCTCTTTATACAATCAAAAAACTGTAAAACGAATTTTACTTTGCATTTAGAAAAGTATTAAATCTTAGCCTGTTTCATAATATTTAGTATTGAATTGAAGTTTGAAGAATAACTAAAGTTAGAGAAGAAACCATATACATATTCAAAATATTCTTAAAAAATTTCATGTTGATGGTATTTAGTATTTTTGTTAATTCAGTCTGTTCGTCAGACTTTCGGCCGGCCAACAGATGGAAGAGGAATTTCGAAATCCTTGACTTCAACCAACCGTTTCTTGGCGCAAAAACTTTAAAACTTACAAATATTAAAAACGTCTTTAATTTGTTTACCCAAAAATGAATTTTTAGAGAATGACAGTTCAGATTAAAAATCAGAATTTAAGATCCCCTAAGCCCCATAGATTAACCGTAACCGTTAAAGACCATTATGAGTTATTTTAAATTTCAACAGAACTATTTCTACGTACATTGTTTCCGTCCAGAATCGGCCTTTTCACTATCTCTATCACTCCCCCTTTTCAATTTTTACACACAAAATGAAGTAATAATATCAGTTTATTCATTACTCGCTCGTATGCCCATTCCACTCATGATATTTTTATTCATCTGCAAGTTAGCAGCAAAAAGGACGTACGATGAAAGCTACTTAATTTTACAGGGAAATAAAAAAAACCATTATGACAAAACAATGTGATCTAATGTTCCATCACTGCGTGCTTGTTCTCTATTTATGCAGAGTACGCATTCATGCATAAAGTACATATACCTATGCAAAATTGCAAAACAACAATCACAATTTAAGGGGGCGTTTTTACTTCAAGATCACATTATACATCCTGCAGAGAATCAATGGTAATATTGATGATAGACAATCAGCAGGAGACTTCAAAAATTATTGATGCTGAATACAAAGCATCAATAATTTCATGTGATATAAAAACTCCATGATGGAGTCTCCATCCATCCAGTCGGGCAGTCAGTATCAGCAAGCTTTAGCGGAGGCAGATGCTTATACATTATCAACATATTATACTAAAGCTAGCGTCCTCTCGGATTTGGTGCTTTATATTTCATGTCGCTTTTGTTAGTGAAGTGAACTTTCCACCCACCCGCACTTTATTTATACTAATCTCGTGGTATAGTATGTACATACTCATTCACCTGAGTATCAGTTCAGTAATGTTTCATAATCTATAAAAGGGAAGAGGATAAAGAGGATTGAAGAAGAAACCACACGAAATGAGAGCGAACATTACATTAATTCCAAGTAAAAATATTAATGATGATGTGGGAGAACTACAGGGAGTGTCAAAAAGATCATCACAAAGATTACTTGCCAAGATATCCATGAAAAAATCAATCCACTGCTGGCACTGCTTTTATTTAACTGTTTTTTGTTGTTGTCAAACGTGTTTGCATCGTCTTCTCATTCTTATTTAATTAATGCATTTCCCCTTACAACATGATATTAAATTGCTTCTTCCAACGTAAAACTCTTTCTTAGTAGTTCTCATTAAACAGTCTGATGAAGAAAGGTGTGGTCGGAATTACGAATGGAAAAAATATTTATTTACGCGTTGTCGCAAATAAAATAGGAAACCTATCTTGCTCCATCCATATTCGTAAAAAGTACACATTGAAGTGAAGTACAGACAGTGCATGGCTAGGAATAGGAAAATTAACGTTTGTCATTTGGCGACAACAGTGATAAGCAAAATTCAGTTGATTTACTTCATTTTGTGTCATCTTCCCGTAAAAATTCGAGTAGTTTGATTCAGCCAACTATAATAAACCTTAAAAGAAGGAAAAATCGAAATCTCCACAAAAATCAGGAATATACGATTTTAAAGCAAACCACATAATATGCTTAGGCATTATCAAACGTTGATATCAAAGGAATTACCTCCCAAAGTTGGTGATTCTGTCTTCAAAAAAGAGCCCACCACCACTATGAAAAATCGCCCCAATCCAAAAGACGTCCAATAAATAGCCACCAACCAACCAACCTTTTTTCTTCCATAATATTTCTTGTAACGCACTACCATCATCATTCGCTGGATTTTTCTATTCTCACTACTTACAAGAATTGCTTTTCATGTGAATCTACATTTTTTGTACCTTGCTGGATGGGAGTAGACAAACCGCGTATTTTTGTTTTACCACAGATTAGAAAATGGAAAAAGTATTTCACCTGTAATGTGTGTATCTCACTTACCACCTCACATAATCTCTTCCATATCATTAAACCCCAACTTCACTCAGGGAATTTATTTACCATGCTCTTCTTCTTTCTCGAGGCCGAATTTATTGCTCTCCAACTCTGCTGGGGACTTTTCCTCACATTTTTTTTTCAAAAAGGGATGCTCATGAAAACCCCAACAAAATCGTTTTTCCGTCACTTATTTTCTCATCCATGCTTTTCAGTTTAAATGGATTTACTAAGGTAAAGTGGAAAGGAATTAAAAAGCAACGAGACAACAAGTGTGTGGGTAAATGGGTATCGCAACAAGAAAGGGAGGAATACACAGGCAGGTTGAATTGAATGAAATATAAGTAAGGTAGGCTGTTATTCTATGGAAAATGCTCCTTTAAAAACTCACTGAAAAAACAAATTCTGTGAGTCAGCATACATTTCCCATCATCATTGCGCAGCATTGTTGTAGATTTGAATCGCGATTACTGTAATTGAAAATAGAATAGAGCATTGTTTAAAAGTTTGTGGTGATTCAGAGAGTGAATTTAAGGTTTTTGGCTCAAGTTCATTTTATTCACCATTTATGCACTAAGCACTTGTGTATTTACCTACTTACAAAGTTGAATGAAATAATGTGCGTTAGTTTGGCAAGCGCAGAGAGGAGAGAGGAAGGAGAACTGGCTGTTTTTTGATTTTATGATTTTGTTCGTTGTGGACTGTAGAAGTATAAGGGGATGAGTATGAAGATGTTGGGGATACAGAGATACTGTATGTAGCCAAGCATAAAAAACGCTATTTTTCATCGCAATTCGCAACAATCCTTTGGATGAACAGAATGTTTTCGCGATATTCTATATAGCCAACTATTAATACCATTATCATTTCTCTTCAAAAAATATTCTTTCTTTTCAATTTTTTACAGAACGTTCTTTGAACTTTTAAAATACGTTTTGCATTCATACCCAAATGGCATAAAACTAGTAGGCTGCAGGTCACAACTATTAATAGTAATATGTATGTAACCTGCAGCACCATGCCTAATTATGGTATGACGTATAAATGCGCTGTCATTTCTTTTAATCCTTCCACTCTTTCAAGTAGTTATGGAAGACTGATGATGATGATATGCATCCAATTGAATTTCTTGTACGCAACATGGAAAAATTCAGCATTTTCTCTTTTTATTATATCTGTATCATATACGTATTTAAAAAAATATTTGTATTACATGCTAAATTATAGGCTGAATGACTTTTTTGTGTTTAGTCGAACCAGATCATCATTGAATTAAACGGCACAACCCTTAATTTTTATATCTTCTCTACCAAGCATCACATTGACAAAAAATGGAAAAGAGGAGGAGACGAGACGAAGGTTTACCTCATGTCGGATGATGGGCAAAGTAAATATTAAAAAAAGAATATGTTGTTGTATTTGAATATTCGTTTTAAATATAAAAAAATAATTGTGTTGAGTATTGTCCTTCACTGCAACAAAATCATACAACGACTCGGCCATTGATTAAATTTTTTTGTTTGTCGTCATCTTACCTAGTAATCTTTAGATTCATGCATACAAAATGCAAAACGCCAAGAAAAGGTTTCCTTGTAATGTTTTCCACTAACAATGCTGCAAGATTTATGTTTTTAATGCTCAGGTCTGTGCAGTGTTTCAATTCAATTTTCAATTCGTTAGTCAGTGGATAGGAAGGTGTACTCTTAATAAACGAACTAGTATCTTTTAACCATGCTCGGCTTGGTCTACTATAAATTTCGCCTCTTTTGTTCACTTGGCTCAACATTACTGTACTGTCAGCTAAGCCAAGCCGTGACTACAACACTGAGTTTTTATTCGTAAAGCTAATTTTACGCAACGAAATCATAACAGTATTCTACAACTAGGCACTTTTAAAAACTTCTATAGAATTTGCTTACCAAGAGTACTTCCTAAATCAGAACGATGACTTGTTGTTATGCATTTCTTTCGTTTAAAAATGATGAAAATCTGTCATCTTTTCATCTTCTACAAATTGCACCATCAACACAGCGACATCTTCTATTATGCTTATTTAAAGGGCTATCCACGAACAACAAGAATCGTTGAAAATGACTATGAATGAAAGACATCCCAAAAGAATCAACCTAGTAGAGATAGCAGTGTCCTTTATAAAAAATACTCGGCACAGACGGCGCAGTTAATGCTCATTAACGAGCTGATTATACAGATACCACCCAAGATGACAATTGATAATGAAAATTGTTCCACATACTCATTCACCCTTACAATATTAACATTCGTACACGTATCTACAAGCCTAGTACATACACATAGATACTACATGTTGGTATTACCATTGTATTATGACAAGATCTCATTTTATAATTCTTCAAAGTCAAAAGAANTCGTACACGTATCTACAAGCCTAGTACATACACATAGATACTACATGTTGGTATTACCATTGTATTATGACAAGATCTCATTTTATAATTCTTCAAAGTCAAAAGAAACTGACGAGTCCTTACAGGTTGAATTTTATTGGGACATTTGCTGTTCAGAAAAACAAAAATGAGATAAAAGATTTCCTACTTTCACATTCAAAAGATGTATTTCGGTAAAAAAAAATGCGATTTTCATTACGACGACAAAGTCACAGATTACATTGTCGCAAATTTTCCCTTTAGAAAAGTGAATACATTTTTTCTTGCTGTAACATTTGTCTGCTGCACCCATAATCGAATTTAAGACTTCATCACCATTTTAAAGCGTCGTCAGTTGAGAAAAAACAAGGACATTGTCTCTCTTAAACTGACGAGTCCTTACAGGTTAAATTTTATTGGGACATTTGCTGTTCAGAAAAACAAAAATGAGATAAAAGATGTGATTTCCTACTTTCACATTCAAAAGATGTATTTCGGTAAAAAATGCGATTTTCATTACGACGACAAAGTCACATGATTACATTGTCGCAAATTTTCCCTTTAGAAAAGTGAATACATTTTTCCCTTGCTGTAACATTTGTCTGCTGCACCCATAATCGAATTTAAGACTTCATCACCATTTTAAAGCGTCGTCAGTTGAGAAAAACAAGGACATTGTCTCTTTTTTTTATCTTATATCTTGTCGACGTATGTAAAGACAAAGACACCATACAAAGTGTATGGTACATTTTGTAATTTCAGTTCCTCTGTCTCTTGTCCTTGTCTTTTAGGCTTGGCCTATCGCAGTTCATCACAGCTACCAATGCTTAGTTGACAAAGACAAGAAGCTTTGAGTAATATTTGATATGACAATGATAAATTGTTGTGTACATTGCGATGTAACAAGAAGAATCGAATTGGAGACCTAAGGACATTTCCATAATCATCAACCTAAACACATTTTTATCGAACCGAAGACACTCTCTTGCCTGTCCATACTGTACTACACTCATCGTTGTACAAAATTAATTTTTAATAACGATGCATACTAGTGTAAAATTGCTGAAAGAAAAGCAATTATTCGTCACTACCTTTATTTTTGCTGGCATGTGTAACAACCTGCTTATTTAAAAAAGAAGAGTCATTGTAAGATGATGCGATGACCATGTAATCAAAACAAGGAGAGAGAAACACATTTATTTATATGACTGTGCATATAATAGTTAGTTACATGGCGATTGGCGAATCTCTTTAAGATTTGTTGAGGATGATGTTGAAATAAAATTAAGTGTACAATTGCTGGCGGCATTTTAAAACATAATTTCACAGACTACCTGAGCGCGTCCGGACAACTGGTGATGCAGACGCTTACTATTTGTATATTGTTGAAATAAAATTAAGTGTACAATTGCTGGCGGCATTTTAAAACATAATTTCACAGACTACCTGAGCGCGTCCGGACAACTGGTAATGCAGACGCTTACTATTTGTATATCATTGGCGGACAATTAACGAACGAATAAACGGCAGAGGGATTTTATGAATTGGTATGCTTTGAGCATTAGTTTTTATAAAATGTGGGTTGCATGTTTTCAAGAATGCCCATACACTTTTACGAATTTTAAAGATTCTTTTATGAGTCGGTCCTAATACCATGTTCACGGGGATCATTAAAACGGTTACATTCATTCCATTTTGCTGACTCGACACTTTTTGCTGCTAGTCAACTTGTCAACAAAAACCATGAACCAAATAAGCATCACAAAACAGACGTTATGATTCAGTTGTGATGTTGTAGTAGTGCAACATGCTCATTTGCTTATTAACTCTAACCACATGAAACAAAAGTACGTACACAATTTATAATCAGCCAGCGCCACCATTTGCTATAATGATTGCAAAATTAATAAAATGCCCAGCCCACAGCGACAATTTTTCCTAATTAAGCATCATGGGTGATGATGAAGTTGCATCACTTTGTAAGGATATAATTGTTTAGTAGTAGTAAATAGCGGAAAAAAATGATCGTGAAAGTGGACTGCAATGAACATTTCACAAAACGACGAAATTTACTATGGAAAATCTACGGTCATACTGAGAAACCCGAGGTGGACCTGACCCGACGTAACTCGGATAATTACTTCGTAATACCTGAGGATCGTTAAAACCCCGTAGATTCATTGGCTGGAAGTCCCATTCAGAGAACAAAGTCAAACCAACCACCAGCGAACATTTTTCTATTATAAAGATATATTATTACGAAAGAGATGTGCTGGTTTTCGTGGGAATCAATAAAATTTCTATAAAAAAGGTGCGTTAATATAGCATCCCAATTTTTAACAGCTCAGAATCTCGGAGCGACGAACACCTTAAATGTATTTCTTACAGAGTTGCTATAAAAATACAAATTGTGCAATGCAAAAATTGACTAATTTATATTCGGATCACATAATATACGACAATTTCAATAGGCACCATTATCAGTGAGATCTCTATTTAAAGTAGCAACAAACGAAGAGGACAGCAAGAAGAACGAAAAAGTAGTCAAGTGTTTGAGTATTGTATTATGTGGAAGCCAACAAATGACACCAATTGCTGCATAGCAATTTATGAGCTGGTCCCTTTTGCTTCTTGTCATCGTCGCTGGACCAGTATTCCATTTTGCTTCTAGTAGACGAGACGAAGAGAAACATGTCTCTTTCATCACGTCTGTGCACCTGTCCTTTGGAATACTTAAAATCGAGTGGTAATACATTTTTTGAGGCTTTCTTTTATGCTAATTATTGGAATGTGAACAAAATACAAGCCTTTAAGTTATGTGTCCATCTGGGAATGGCCAACTACAGGAGAAAAATGTTTTGCTTTAAATTTTTATAACTTTGAGAGTTTTTTGATGCTACTATATTTGATACTCAAAAATTACTACGTTCAAGAAAATTCTGTTGGAGACGCATCATTCCCGCCCAATAAACCAATCAGTTTGAAAGTTAATAATACAGTTTTTCCCTTGACTGAAAGGTGTGTGTATACCAGAGTTGCTAAAGTTGTCGTGATCACAGATCCAGATCAACAGGCAAACAGCATAAAATAAAAACTCAATAACTATGCATGTAAGCAATAAAATGATCCGGCAGTTAGTAATGCAATATAAGTATACGCTACTGAATAAAAATTGTCTGGCATAGTATAAAAAAAATGTTTGTAAGAGCTAATTTTTAATCCTGATTTCTAATCTTTGTACACATAAATAAAACAACTGACGCAACCGCGCATTTCATCATCCCTGTTGACCAGTGACCAATTGAATTTGGTAGTAGAGTATAGTATGTAACCAGAGTCGATATAATTTGCTATAGCTTATAGGTTGAAATTCAGTCACTGGAACTACTTCATGATCAACATGTGCATTCTGAAGAAATTTGATCTTCTACTTTGAATCTTGATTTATACGATACAATGACATCCATCATGTACTTACCAAAGTATACATATTATTACACCGATTTTATACCTTAATAATATGTACACTCTATATACATTTTATGAAAACTACTAAGCGTTTTCAGAGCCTTGAAAATAATGAAAATTCCTATAAAAGTGAGAACCGGTCACAAGAATCAATCAATCGTGAAAATAGGTAGCATATATAGTGTGAACAACGTTCACTTGAATGCGATAGAATACAGTGCTAAAACTATCGCACACATTACATCTATGTACGTGGCTGAATAAAGTGACGGCTAGTAGTGATGTCTGTCATAATTGTGAACACGATAACGTTTCGACAGATTTCGTTCAAAATTGGCATAACGAGAAAATGCCTTACAAACCACAGTTATAATTATGTTTCACATTAAGAACTTTCCATACATGCTTGATGGTCCTTTAGTCCCCGAATTACCGGTAGTGCATATTTATGCAATTTTGTAAATACACTGATCTATGATAATTTATGGTTTTTAAAAATAATGTTATCATAAAATTTTCACCAACTCGATTTTCAAATACTTAATCATGGAAGGGAAAATCGATACGCACTTGAGTAAAAAACCAAGAATATTGTAATCATGATCAGTGATCAGTTCTATAATGAAACTAGTAGTGTTTTTGATTTACATTTAATTCAATAATAACAATCATTTACATTTTACACCAGTGCTTATCTCGTTATCTCTGCGTAAGTACGTACGAAAACTAATGTAGGAACAGTGCTGTTGGTAAGTAATAAACAGGATTAAGGTAACAAGGAAAGGTAAACAAGTATCAAACAGCATTTTTACAGTGTAAAACTACAGGGGAAGGTGTAGGCATATACAATACATATTATGCAGGTAACCGGTTAAGTAACTGACAACGAAACTCGACTTTTCATTTTAATTTCCATTCCATTGCATTCCACACATCAACTTTGTCCCGTAATCAGAGCAGTACACATATTATTTTTCATATACTGTTAAAAGTGGTTGCCCATTAACAATATAGTCAATATGCCCCATTGAAACTACGCGTGTTGCAATAGTAACAATAAGAATATTAGAATTGCTGATATTACGAGTTTTACAAAACCATGATTGCATTCTTCTTTCTTTGTATCTTTCTCTGTATTTTCATATTCCCTGCATGTAGGTTTTCTCCATTTTATATTTGAACGTGAAAAGTTGCTACCAAGGTTGATTTTTTTGAAATGTGAAATAGATTAATTGTCGACTGTACTCGCTGCTCTGGCACTGTCTTAATATTGACATAAACAGCTCTTTTATAAACAATATTTTTCACTTTGCAAGTGCCTTCTAATGTTTTAATAAGTACCTGTTCTACCATTTTCTCCTTTAAAAACAAACTAAAACAGTTGGTACAAGTAATAAGTACACTCGAGTTCGAGTAGTTTCATTATGACTACAACCAAAGCAATGGAGTGAAAGAATTTAATTTCCCTTTTGGCTAATGTACAGAATTACTAATATGTTCTCTCTAATAGTTTTTCTCCATTTTATATTTTAAGGTGAAAAGAAAAGTTGCTACCAAGGTTGATTTTTTTGACATGTGAAATAGATTAATTATCGACTGTATTTGCTGCTCAGGCACTGTCTTAATATTGACGTAAACAGCTCATTAATAAACAATATTTTTCACTTTACAAGTGCCTTATAATGTTTTAATAAGTACCTCTGTTCTACCATTTTCTCTTTTAAAACAAACCAAAACGGTTGGTACCAGTAATAAGTACACTCGAGTAGTTTCATTATGACTACAACCAAAGCAATGGAGTGAAAAAATTCAATTTCCCTTTTGGCTACTCCTAATGCAATGTACAGAATTACTAATATGTTCTCTCTAATCAAATAATAACAATCATCATCACATTACAAACTAAAGTGCAAACATGAGTTGCTATATTGCTACAAAAATGGATTTACTCTGCTCACCTGAATCTCCTGAATGAGCTCCTGATCATCCAGCAGGACGACTTTACAGTGGAAATTCCGGATTTTTTCCCCGAAACACTTCATCGTTTATGATGATGACGATGATTTATACTTATTTACAAAAAGATCATGAAGAACTAGTGAAATATATTAAATTAATGAATCCCGATCACTTGCATACATTCTTTTTATTCACTGCACTGTAACGGTGAAACCGGTCTTGCTTCTCTTGTTTTCAGTGTTCACTTTCTTCTTTTTCCCCGTAGGAAAATATTTTTTTACTTCAATAAAATGCAAAAAAATAAAATACCAGGGTAGACACTTTTTACTATGCATTAAAGGTAGTTCATAGTAAAAATCACATCCGCATTGTATATTTTAAAAAACTTGTGTAAAAATCATTCAACCCCTTGATTTCTTTCTCTTCATCAGCAGCAAAAGAACCATGATTCTCACTGGGGATTCTTCTTCGGGGTTTTCAGATAAGTTGCTCTCAACGTTCTTCCGACAGGTCGGGTTGATTAATTCATGTAATTTTTATATTGCGTCTTTGACTGGCTGTACAAAGAAAAATGACGCGTTGCTCTGTAATTCAACTAATCACTACTGGATTGAACCAACTCAGTCTGATCCCAATCAAAAGCAATCTCTAATCATTATTGGCATATGCTCAGCAGAGTGCACGACAAGTTTTGACATATTATAGGCACTTTAGCTGTTTGCGAGGATGCAAATCAGTACATAGACAGTAGTAGGTATGTTTAGCTGAAATCGTTTTACAGTCTGTTGAGTTTAATGATCTTTCTTTCCTTCCGAAAATATACCGTTATGCTTAATTACTTACAGCTGGGAACTGTTGAATGACGATTTTAATTAAAAGGTGCGAGGAGGGTAAATGAGAAATGACAGCTATAACCATGAAAAAAATAGCTGAAATCGTTTTACAGTCTGTTGAGTTTAATGATCTTTCTTTCCTTCCGAAAATATACCGTTATGCTTAATTACTTACAGCTGGGAACTGTTGAATGGCGATTTTAATTAAAAGGTGCGAGGAGGGTAAATGAGAAATGACAGCTATAACCATGAAAAAAAAACAAAATTAACAATTTAACACTGGTGCTTGGTTGATAATTGCAATAATAATATTATGGGCTTTCTTGAGCGTACCTCTTTCCGTCACAATAATAAAAAATTTAAAACAAATAAATTTCAAAAGTCTTTCTTTGCAAATTGAAAATGTACAAAAGTTTCAATTTGTCATTCATAATTTATCATAATTTCTATTAAATGTAACTGCATCCTCAAGGAATCAAGAATAAAAAATGACAGTTCATCAAATGTCAATTTAATTTCCCGTTTTTTTGTTTTATACTCCTCTTGCTGTCCTTTTTATATTGTGTATAGTGAGATGGATATGATGTGATTCGTGAAGCATCTACGTTTTTACGAAACACTGAAATTAACACACTCGTGTGAAGCTATACGTGTTTTTTCAGCCATAAACCGATTACATAGCTACGACAGTGGTGGTATTGCCAAAGTTGATGACCAACAACAGCACAAAAATGTCACTTAAAGAGAATCCCGTTTTTCCTCTTGACAACAGCATCCACACCGTCACCGTCATAAAAGAAGCTTGAATTTTGGTTCCTTGTACAAGTAGCAACAACTTCGGCTCTTGCATGCAAGTAATAAATGAGTTTTTTATTTCAGTATTCAAAAATAATTTGGTCTATCCATTTTTTACACAAAAGTCAACAAAGAAAACCAAGAGCAGATGTATATAGTTGATGATGATGGTGGAAAATGTAAGTTGAATGTTTGTATCTTTCCTTCCACCTCACGTATTTTACAGTTTACTTATTAGTCAACCGTGACATTTCATCAGTGGCAATGACAAAGACGACTCTCCCGGTTTATTCTGTTCTCTTTTTCTTAGTCTGCGATAAAATGTTTTTTATTCTTCTGATGCATTTTGTTCTGTTCCTTCTGTATGTAATTTCAGTAAATTACAAAGACAACGCAAGGATTTAAACAGTAATTCAGTGCGCTTTTAACAAAAACTAGGTTGTCTATTCATTCTAGTTTGTTTGAAGCTGACGATGGCAATGATGATGATGATGAAGACAGTCGTATGGCTAAAAGGTAAATGCCTTGCGGTAAATTACGTCGGTCGTGGCAGGATCATAGCAGTTAGCAGTAGACGCGGACATCCGACAACACCAGGGTTTAATGCCTTCTCGCTAGTTCTCACTGATGAGTTCTCTGTTCTCCTTCGCAACGTGTCTTTTTTGGTATGCTTGCTTGATTACTCTGTTGTGGTCGTGAACTTATTAATTGCTCCGAGGCAAATGAGCAAGAGAAATTTCAAAGTGAGATAAAATCACATTACAATTAACCGTAAAAAGAAGGAGTATACGTGCACTGTAAAGTCCATTACTGAGAATTCTTCATGTTAGGTAACGCCATGAAACCACGACCAGCGACATGGATTGATTACTAGTTATTTCGGTTGATCACTCCGACAGAATGAATAAAAAATACTCTCAGATTGCACGTTGTAACTAAAATGTTTTTTTTTCAGTTTTTTGTTGGAGTGGAGTGCTAGATTATTATATGACTTTGAATCTCTCTACAGCCAAAATCCAAAGTTGATCGCTTGTTTCACGACCAATGGCAAATCTAGTTCCTTTATGCACTAAAGTCTGATTGTCACTTCTTTGTTGTCATTTCCGAACTAAACATTGACATACACATCACAACGAGGAGAATGGTGACATGCAGGTGGCAAACATTTCGCAAACCTTATGCATTGGTAGTTGCTTTTCTGTGCTGATAAATTACTTTTTTCTTAGCATTTCGTACATTTCTCACGAAATATAAATACAATTGATTGGTAGACGCTATTACAAAAGTACAATCATGTATTTTTTAATGTTAATAGCAAATAGCTACAAAGAGTAACCACCATTAATAACCTCTTTCATAACGTGCTTAAAGCAAAACAACGTAGCAGAAGGGGCAAGTTGAACTTGGGCATAACTTGTAACAGTACCAACAAAGAGGTATGATGAATGCTTGCAATGCTTGCATGCGTGCATGCACACAAGTGTGGAGAAAATGTAAGGCAATAAAATATTAACTGTTCACTAGCGTTCACTAGTTTCTGAGGCTTAACACAACGTGTTTGATTTTAACCACCATTAATAACCTCTTTCATAACGTGCTTAAAGCAAAACAACGTAGCAGAAGGGGCAAGTTGAACTTGGACATAACTTGTAACAGTACCAACAAAGAGGTATGACGAATGCTTGCAATGCTTGCATGCGTGCACACAAGTGTGGAGAAAATGTAAGGCAATAAAATATTAACTGTTCACTAGTTTCTGAGGCTTAACACAACGTGTCTGTTTGTAGGCAAACAAATACACAATGATCACACTCACTGTTAGTTTCTCTATTAAAACATAATTCAATCGATTACAACAATGTCTGCAATTTTATCAGCATAATTTGCTGTGTTGGTGCTTACTTACCATTAGAATAGATTTGTAGGCAAACAAATACACAATGATCACACTCACTGTTAGTTTCTCTATTAAAACATAATTCAATCGATTACAACAATGTCTGCAATTTTATCAGCATAATTTGCTGTGTTGGTGCTTGCTTACCATTAGAATAGATAAACCAAGTGAATAGTAGTAGTACACATGACGGGCGACAATTGCAATCGTCGATGTTGTTGCTCAACACCAAGCTAGAGTTAAACTAACCGTCAAAGTGTGTCTCAGCACTGCAAGTGTACTGAGGTGAGCACAATAAGCATCTTGAGGAACATTTGAAGAAGGGAAGAAAGAAAGAAGAAATGATGATAATTTAATACAAACGATACTACATAAGCTAGAGTTAAACTAACCGTCAAGTGTGTCTCAGCACTGCAAGTGCACAATGGTGAGCACAAAAAGCATCTTGAGGAACATTTCAAGAAGGGAAGAAAGAAAGAAGAAATGATGATAATTTAATACAAACGATACTACAGGTAGGTACATACAGGTACTACAGACTACAGGTAGTTGCTAATAGCAACTTGCTATTCACAGTACACTGCATACTGCATACCTGTCTCTTGTATGTGTATTGTGTCTGTCTGTCTACTTGTTGTAAGATCCCACAGGCTTTTTATGATGAGATAACTCGATTCCTGTTCATTTGCATATGTACCTGTCTCTTGTATGTGTATTGTGTCTGTCTGTCTACTTGTTGTAAGATCCCACAGGCTTTTTATGATGAGATAACTCGATTCCTGTTCATCTCGAATATCTTCAGAGAGAATGCATCAAATTACTTTATACCTGATGTACGTACACAATGTAGGTAGACGCATTAAGGACACCTTTGCATTGAGTGACCCCAGACCCAAAGTTTCTGACTCTTGAGAAATACGCCTATACTCCAGGTTGACATTTCTGTGATAAATTTCCCTGTCCTGGAATATTCAATGAATATCTTCATTAATTTCTGGCACCTCGTGTCATGTCAAAGGGATGACCCCTTTCCGTTGTTCGGAGGTTACAGGTCAAGGTTCAAAAACCCACCAAATGCTCGAAACAGAATTGTACAAGTGAAATCTGTTTCAAGAAAAGTCAAAGAGTGGTCAATGGCCACTGGTCATGATCTTATCTTGGCTTCAGCGCCTGGGGTATCCATGCACACCCGCTGTACAGTGTGTTTTATTATGTTACCAAAATGTGTTGCATAGCTTGTTCATTTACGTTCCTCTTTTCATCCCGTTGCACCTGAGTAAGATGAGCAGAGCAAATGCAATACTTGACTCCCATAAAGACAAAAGATACACATCTTTTTGCTTCTTGGTAAAAAGATTTCCCTTTACATGCAATACGCCAAGGTAATCAAACTGCTCAAAACAAATGCAGCATACCAACAACATCTAATTATTACTAGCTGTTCACCTGGTATATATATAGCTTTTTATTATAATTATAAGCTTCTTGAACAAGCCATCCCACGCTCTGCTGGAGTCATACCCAGAAAATTTCGAATTTCAAACGAACATAAATTCAGAGGTCGTCTGTACTATGCACAGGCAAGATACATTTCCTTTTTGATATTATGTTAAATCATGCTCCCCTTCATCACCATTAGAAAGATGGCAGGTAAATACAGGCAGACTATATATAGTCGCTGCATTTACATTACTATGCTGTTCTTGAGCCTTGTAAACTTATTTCTTATAACCGTTTCTCATTTGTTTTTTCATATAATTTGTCTTTATCCTTCATATGTAGCTTTTTTCATCTTGCCTAATTTTATTACGCATAAATTTATAAGACTTTAGTGAATTTACTAAAGTAAATACTATTCTGTTATTATTACAAAAGGAATGTAGGTAGTAACAGTAAGTTATTTGCACGTACTAAATTGAATTGAGCTGCTACATTCAAGAATTTTTTTT
>JAANSP010000754.1:0-18808 GCA_036850745.1 Homidia socia | reverse complement strand
CATCTCTCCCTCTATATCTGCTTCTCTTTGCCCTCCAGTGAGCATTGCATGAGCTATTTATTACGCCCCAATAGTTACAAAACGTAAAGAATTAATTTGGAGTGAACTTGTGCCACACGCTCACTTAATTTCTCTCGCCCGTGCAATTTTATTTACTACCTGCTTCAAACTGGTCCAATAGGCCATAAAAAATCAACTTTTGGTACTTGCTCACTACAAGGATATAATAAAGTTGCGTAAGCAGCAGCACCAGCAGTAGTGGAAATGTGCTCGTAATTTGCGGAAGTGGTTGCATTGCAATAAAGCGAGAAAAGTCGTGAGCGTTCATTATTATTACAAGTGAGCGTACAGGTAAATTAAATTTGCTTACATCAATATATTATTTGGGTACAATGATGCACGCAAAATATTGTTTTTTCTCAAGATTGTATCGTTCTACTGGCTGCGTGTGAAACAAAATACGCATATAATGATGAACCATAGAGCAACGTATATAATTTTTTGCACAAATATAAAATTTAATCCAGCAATAATAACGCAAACAGTTATATATGGAAATAGAATGCGTGCATGTGATACATTAATCCATTTCGCAAATGTAGTAGATTCATGCAGATTGCAGATACAAGGACCGCCTGGAGTTCTGAACTGACGTCTATATAATGTATTTGGTCAGGATAAAATACAATGGAACAAAACAAAATGATTTCGACATTATAAGCATTTTAATATAAAAAACCTTCAATTTCCTCCAACCACTGTTGTAGTTTTATGCTCTGTTATTATGCATGGCTTTACGTTGTTTCAATATATGCTTTGAGCCATGTATAAGAAAAGAAGCACGCAAACAGAGAAAGAAAGTTCAACTGTTGGATATTTCTAGTAGGGAAACAGGAACAGCATCCAGCATGGATAAAAAGCTGTGTTTTTCATTCAGAGCCAACCACCACCACAAGCAGCAAAAAATTACACACATTTTTTCCACTTGAAATTGAGCATGAAACAATAAGAGAATATATTTTTTATTGCAGGCAGAGAGAACCAAGTTAAAAAGTACCCTGAATTGTCACAGTGGTACTTTTCCGTTGTTCTGATTCTTCATACAAACAAGCAAGCAAGCACAGAGCAAGCTCATCTGTCGCAAGAAAAATCCTAATAATCCCAATCTGAATGGATTGCATAGACTTTTTCATATGGAAATTGTATAAATAAATAAGCACATGTACAGTTGTATTTTTCTGTACTTGAGGAAAATAACATGTTGACCGTGCAGGCAGGCATATTACGTATTGGGCATTAGACACAAACCACATCACGAATAGCATGTTTTTTTCCTAGTAGCATTATTATACCCAAATTCAATATTACCGAGAGAAAAAAATTGTTGTTCGTTTGGCTCTCTCAATATAATTTCATCAGGAGGAAAGCTACGCAGCTAGCGGAAAAATGGGTGTGCAACCAATCGAGACCTCATTAATCACACTGACAAGTCGATACAAGTGAGAAAACCTCTAGGAAAAAGGGAAAAGGGAAGAGTCTAGCTTTTTTTATTATTGTAGATATTTTTGATGCTTAAAAATGATTATGTGCATATTCTGCACGCAGGCTATTACATTTATATTTTTATTATAGCAATGGCATGCAATGTGCGTTGCCGCTGCGTTGTCGTATATTTTTTTGCTACTTTTCTGCTTTTGTTTTTGTGCCATTGCCTCACTCTTCCATTTCTGTTTTTATTTTTCTGTCCTATTTAGGTACACACAGAATATTGCCGTCGTGAGTGCAGTGTAAATGTATTGCAGCGCTCAAAAACAGACGAAGAGAAAAAGAAAGTGGAGATAAGTGGATTTCTGCTACTACTTTTTCCCTGTGTATTATGTAAGTACAATAATAAGAGGAAAAAGGCACAAGTAGTAGTAGTGTGTCTACTAGCTTTATTCTTTTTTTTTCTGCTAGAGCTTTTCCTTTGAGCTGGATTTCTGTGGATAATGTAGACATTCACTCTCTGGACATGTAAAAAAGTGGACAGAAAGCAGGACCAGTTTTCTGGTCGTTCATTCGTTTCTCTCTAGAATCTTGCTCCAGTAGTATTCCCCCGTCTCATATGAAATTCTCATTTTATATAAGTATTTTTTGCACAAAATACAGAGTTATGTTTATAGACCTTAAAAATATTGTTTTTTTCTGGCTGTTGCATGCCTATTAGTGCCACTAGTACTATTACTACTACTACTACCCACTGCACAGAGTCAAAGTACCATATATTACACTGTTGTGGTTTTTACTGTGCGAGAATAAACGGGGTAATATAAGAGAGAGAAGAAGAGAAGGAGACCAGTTTTTTCGGGGTGAATGCTTGATGGCTTACTCGACTACCATATAGTGTGTCCTTATAAATACATCCATGTATATAATATCATGTTCTTCTACCCACTGCACAGAGTCAAAGTACCATATATTACACTGTTGTGGTTTTTACTGTGCGAGAATAAACGGGGTAATATAAGAGAGAGAAAAAGAGAAGGAGACCAGTTTTTTCGGGGTGAATGCTTGATGGCTTACTCGACTACCATATAGTGTGTCCTTATAAATACATCCATGTATATAATATCATGTTCTGTGTATGCTTTTGACTTTCTGGTGAAGATGGTGAAAAATTGTGCTAAAATCCTTCTGTCGCCTCTTCTGTCCGTTGTTGTAGTCCTAAAACAACCACTATAATAGGAGCAAAGTAAGTAAGCAAGCTACAGGCTGTCGTGCTCTAGTTTTTTTTCTCTCTCTCCACTTTTGCTGGTAAAAGTAGTAGTGCTGTAACATACCATGATATATGGACAGATACAAAGCGGGAAATACATAAAATATATTTTTTTGAGATGGCGTGTTTTATGTCATAGTATTATATGTAGGTTGTGGGGTAATATTAGAAGGTCCTTTAATGACATGTAACCTTTGATGTTTTTCTCCCTTGTGTGCTGACTGCCTTGGATGTTGGATCATTTTCCACCATGAAGGGTTTCAAATTGAAAATTTGGTATGTGTGGGATGACATACATTTTATGTGAGCACTATTTCACGAATTTAAACTACAGAAAATGAGAGAGAGTGGCAGAAACGTCGACAAACTAGCCGATTTTATTTCATCATTCAAATATAAAAACATGTACATATATTTAACTTGCGTTTGTGTACTGCTGCTACTGCTGCTGCTACGCAGACATGCAAATTTAAAGAGAAAAGTACGTACACGACAAAGTACTTTTGAAAATCCCTTTGCCCGGGAAAATAGAGAAATCATAATAATCCCAACTCAACACAAGTTTGTCAGTTGAGTGAACCAAAGGGCTTGAACGAAATTGGCAAGGCACAATAATAATAATAATAGCAGCAGCAGTTGTAGTAGAATGTGGAAGCAGTGGTAATAGTTGTACATCCTTTTGTACAAGGATTCGCTGCTTCTCCTTCAAAAACTTGATTTATTGTGCATTCATAAGTTCAAAGAAGACTGACCCACTCACACACAGCATTGAATTTACACGCTCAAATAGAATCATCATTACCGCACTCACTCCACATTACAGAGAGTGGTCTTGTTGGCCACACATACACACACATTATATATATTATATATATAGCTACAATTTTGTGTTATCATCATCATCATCATCGTGATATCAACAACTAGTACATTCTTAAAATAAATTTTCTGCGTATTATGATACGACGATGATAAAATAAATGCATAGAACATGATGCTCTTTCATAGCCTACCATATACATACATTCTATAATGTAAAACTGCGGCTTTCACCATTTCAATGGTTTTTTGGTTCTTCCGGCTGGCTCACTTACTCACACCACCACCACACAAGTGAGCGTCACACTTGTAAAAGTACACAGACATGAAATGAAACCATTATTATCATCATCATTTCTCTTCCCTTCCATACAGTTTGTCTCTCAAGGAGAGTTTACTTCAATTCAACCAATTCAATGTGCTTCATCGATTGGAAAGGAATAAATTTACCAACAGCCTCTGTCTCTCTTCTCTCTCGCACACTCTCATCTCATCCTCGCTTCCTATCAGCCTTTTTAAAAATATACACATCTGTGCAATGAATGTATAATACCATATTATATTATATATAATAATGTATCATGTAGACAGCGCACAATGCAGTGGCACTATTGGTTCACTTGGTTGTACAAATTTTTTGCAGTAGTATTTGCAAAACTAGAGGATATTATGTAGCAAGACTAATAGGAGTAGTAGGACGATGAATTCTGGAGAAAATCCAGAGAAAATTCAATGTAGGATTTCACAAGTGTATGTGTCTAGAGAAGCATATTATTATCACACAGGCATAAGCATTGAAATTTATTATGGGGGAAGAGAGAACGAGAGCGAGAGAGAGAGGATACGCTCGTCGTACACAATCATATTCATTCACCATCGCATTATTTGATGTTTCCGTTGTTTGAATTCAAACTTTGAAAGATAACATATAGATAACCCGACACTACTATTTACTACTAGGAGTGCTATGTAATGCGCATCATGTTGAATATTATTATTATTATGAATGTCAGTTAGTTTGTGGTCCTTTGTGCCATTTTCACAATAATATTCTGCTAGAGCAAAAAGCTCATATATTTTCACAATGGCCTTTTCTCTGGTCTGGGGTGTAACAGCATTAACCAAGTAAGTAGAACATGAATGAATCCACATTATGAACGTACAGACAGACAAAAAATGTCCATTTTTGGGTTATGCCTTGCTCCTGCTCAGCTCGCTTACACATTTCCAAGTTCATAAGTATATTTCTAACGTAACGTCCGCCCGCCACTATTTTTCGCCTCATTTCCCATCAACTCAAAGGGAACTTGATGATCATGATGATGATGATAATAATAATGATGAAGAAGAAGAAGAAGAAGAAGACTACTGCTCGCTGCTGTTGCTCGCCACATACGATGATGGTGCTCCTAAATACACGTTCCGGTAGAAAAACTTGAGCATCAACAATACTAGACATTTAATATTACAGGCAGTCATGGGAAATGTTTTTTTGTGTGAGATTTTCTATATTTGTTCCGTGAAAGTAGGCATATTCAATAAAAAGAGAGTTTCTTCAGGCCAAAAGGAACAGCCTATTGTTATAGATTGTGTGTGTGTGGCTGGGTGTGTGAAGAAAATAAAAGACGGTATACTTCCACTTCAAAAGCCTTGCCATTGTTTTTCTTACTTTTTGCAGCAATGCCTATTGCAGATCTTATATATAGGACAAGCGGAAGAATAGAGAAACGTGAAATGGATACTTTTAAGCTGGACATTGCTGTCATAACATGTTTTATCCACTCGGCTTATCGTTTTTTACGCCTAAAAAGGAGATAAAACTGACCCATTATTCCACTGCCAGTTTCGCTCTCTTTTAAAATCCTTTCACACTTTTGAGAAAAGAAGAAAAAAGTGCTTTAAAAGAGGGTGGGTTACCTTGATGTAAAAAGCAGCGTTTTTAACTGATCTAGAACTGGCCTAATTTTTTCATCCTCCCATCACAACCACAAGAAACAGATTTAAACTCGATTAGTATTCCATACCTACCTATGCAAGTTTACTGCTTCCTCTTTTGTTTTATCCGTGTTAAAACAATAAAATGTTGCAAGTAAAAAGGAAGCCTACCATCAGGAAGCAAAAGTGTTTATTAGATGAAATCTCTATTAAAACAACACAGTCGATTGAAGAAAATAAACAGGATTGAGTCTAGTCCAACTTTAAGTAAATTACATTCTTCTGCTTTCATACGCTTTTATACACGAAATGGAAAGAATGAAGGAGTCATCATTTTATACTGTATATAAACACTTGCTCATACGTACTTACTGCTGGTGATATAATTTATAAATATATTAGAAAGGGGAGAAGAAGCATGATCATGAAAGGAAAATAATACATTTTTACTGCCCAAATAATAACATCAAAGGTACTTATTTATTAAAACAACACAGTCGATTGAAGAAAATAAACAGGATTGAGTCTAGTCCAACTTTAAGTAAATTACATTCTTCTGCTTTCATACGCTTTATACACGAAATGGAACGAATGAAGGAGTCATCATTTTATACTGTATATAAATACTTGCTCGTACGTACTTACTGCTGGTGATATAATTTATAAATATATTAGAAAGGGGAGAAGAAGCATGATCATGAAAGGAAAATAATACATTTTTACAATAATAACATCAAAGGTACTTATTTATATACCTTTGCTATATAGCAGTACCTATTTACATGCATATTACATGCATGTAGGTTGATGACTGTAAATTGTACATTTTATAGAAAGTTTTGCTCTCTAGCAGTTGAAGTGTTGCTTTGCAATCTTTTTTACGCTGCCGTATATCCGCTTTCTCCATTTTTCTACTTTTTCCCTGGCACACTTCCCATTGTCAGCACAACACAACATGAGCAAAATGCTAGCAAATGATCCAGAATCCCTTTTGTAGTTTCAATTCACTACTCTCTTATTTCTCCTTCTTGCAAACATTCATGAATGCTATGTGTACTCTTAAATGCATACACCTACTACACACATGTTTGTATATTTATGTGTATTTTTGTAGAATATAGAGAAATTTCACGAACCAGTTTGCTCCTTTTATTCCGCATGATCATCATCAACATCATGAGAACATGAACACAATAACAAAAAACGCGGGGAAAAATTATGTATCTTTATATTATTTTTCATTCATACCTCTATATTTGCACATGTCTTGATATCGTATTTTTATACAATTTGCGTATATACCTACCTATCTACAAGACGATTGTTCGTGTTCTTTCTACTTTTTTCGCAAGATGTAACGTAAAAATGGCAACTGTGTCACTGTCCTTGTCTACTTTGCGAGAAACATTACTGGCGATACAGCAGTTTTTTCTTTTCTTTTTCATTCCAAAGCTGTTGTAGTATGTGTAGTACTTAGCCTCTATCTATATGATCATCATCACTGAATGCTGCATGTTGCATGGTCGTCGTGTCGTAGTAATAGAATCATTCTCTCCAGCGTAGAATGTATGTCGATAGTAACAGTGTATCTGTTGATAATACACGTAGCATACATTCAATCTGCAACAAACTACGTACTTAAGCGCATTTCACTACTACCCTTTCAATGCGACTCCTATACTGGATCTAGTTGGATAATCGCACTGCACGTAAAACCAAGAGCCACTTTTGGAGAAGGAGAGTAAAACTTCAGCGGAGAAAATATTGAGCACCATTCGATTTTATTACAGTCGCCTTTGGAAATAAACCTTAGTTGCCTAGTTGGCGGATCTCTGATCAGGATTTTGGCTTACATGCACCAAATATGCTGGCATATAAACATTTCTACTACTGCTACTCCTACCACCACCAACTATTTACTTTAACCTCTTCCCCGTTTTTTACAATTTTTTAGACAAAGCAATGTTGCTGTCGTCGTATAAATATCCTGTACCATTGTGTTTACTGGTAAAAGTGAAAGTACAATAATGCACACACATTTTAACAAAAAAGCTTACTTTAAACTCTCTCAAAGAAAGTAGGCAGTTTTTTGGCTTGCCAACACTAAGGAGGTCTCCTGCCGAAAAAATAGCTTTCAGTCAGAGAGTACTTGCTTAGTTTTTGGATGCAAAAGGAAAATGGCAATATAAAAATGTACAGTTTTCTTAAAGGTTTTTCGAATCATTGTATCGTTTATCTATAAAAATGTAGTTTAATAATGTAGCCTGCCCTATTGTCACCATTATCCTTCTTGCTTGTTGAGGCTACAGAAGACGAGCCAGACAGAGAAAAAAAACCCAAAGAGCACCGACCGCTGCTTTGCTGCTCAAACACATGTACAAGATACCATGTAACACCACTACAACATCGTTGCTGCTGCTACTACAAGAAAAAACGTTATCTATTATCTTGAGCACACTCACAAAACACAACATCTTTATACATACATGCATGTCCATTATATTAGGGCTGCTTTCATCCAACTTGCTTTCAAACTCTTGCTCCACTACTGTCTTCTTTTACATTCATTGGAATTCTTGTTGCGTAACTTTTCACAAACTCGTTTAAAAATATACAAAACTCATCGAAAGCTTGTTGTTTTCCTTTGAACAAGCGTATCAATTTTATATAAAAATGTACACAGGGAACACTTAACAAAGTATGTAGTAGTCGTATCTTTTCTCGTTTGTTAAAAATTACATTTCATATTTACTACTTGTGTGAATATAAATACTGGTTCAATAGTAAATACACGTGGCTGGAAGATACAATTTAAAAACATTTCATCATAAAATACTTTGTTGGTAGTAGCGGGTGATAGTTGCAATTTGATAGAAAAAAGTGAATGTACATGTCTTAATCAGTGTGTTATCGTTACATCATGATTAGGTATGTGTTTACATGAATGAAATTCAGAGGACATTGCACTTTTTGTTGTGAAATGGTTGCAGAGAATGATGAAAGTTTCCTTCGAACGAGAAAAAAAACTCGTTATGGTAGTAGTAGGAGCAGTAGAACTAGTAAATGGTGGTAATGCTCTATTTTGTGATGTAATACAAGGCAGGTATAGAGAGACATTGTTAGTAGTAGTAGGAGCAGTAGAACTAGTAAATGGTGGTAATGCTCTATTTTGTGATGTAATACAAGGCAGGTATAGAAAGACATTGCTGAATTCCCCCTCTTTATTCGTGCACACATACCATCAAAGTATAAATAGTTGCGAGTTGAGCTCACAGAGATACAGTGGACATGAGAAACTGTGTAATGCGAGATGGGGAGAAAGTAAAAGAGATGGAAATGGCACTATACTACGAGTATATTATGGTTGAAATGGGTGGAAAGAAGAGACTGTTTCCAAAAAAATGTTTCACTTTCACTCTTTCTTAAATGATGATCATCAGCAACGTGATGCTGGCAGTAACTGTTAACATTTTGAAATGAAGAGGTAAGTGAAAGCCAAGTTGGAAAAGAAGGATTTTCTATATAGTGTTCTTATAATATCAAGTAATTGTGTACGTTACCTGTAAGGGGCAAGTGAAGCATAAAAAAATGCATGTCTGTAACAATGTACATACTTTCACTTTTGTAGTTTCCTACTTTTATGGGAAAAGGGTGCTAAAGTATTCAATTTATTGTATTACCCAGACGATGATGATGATGATGTGAAAGCCAAGTTGGAAAAGAAGGATTTTCTATATAGTGTTCTTATAATATCAAGTAATTGTGTACGTTACCTGTAGGGGGCAAGTGAAGCATAAAAAATGCATGTCTGTAACAATGTACATACTTTCACTTTTGTAGTTTCCTACTTTTATGGGAAAAGGGTGCTAAAGTATTCAATTTATTGTATTACCCAGACCATGATGATGATGGTGTTATAAGGCATTAAATTATCACACGTAGACTTTTTCCTAACAAGGCTAACTAATCTGGATCAAGTAGCGTTCATCCCAGAACATCTCTCCAATAGTCAGCGGAATGCACTTAAAGTGTCCTCGTGAGATAAATAAAAAGGCATGTATAACTTTTCTGTCGGTACAATTTCGTGGCAGGGAAAAACGTTGATATACCAAACATACATACGTTCATTATACGCATCTGTTAGACTTTTTCCTAACAAGGCTAACTAATCTGGATCAAGTAGCGTTCATCCCAGAACATCTCTCCAATAGTCAGTGGAATGCACTTAAAGTGTCCTCGTGAGATAAATAAAAAGGCATGTATAACTTTTCTGTCGGTACAATTTCGTGGCAGGGAAAAACGTTGATATACCAAACATACATACATTCATTATACGCATCTCTGTATGTATATCTCTGATGAATGTCATGGATGTGTAGTCTAGTTTTCTAGAACACACTTGAAACACATCATCAACAATCTGTATTCACTACTGCATCCATCAAAATGCGCAGTGGAAAGTAATGGGAGACAAGAAAGAAAAGAAAGAAAGCGTCATCATTTTATTTACGTTGTTGTTGTTGTTTTTGAGTATGGGAGAATATGATGTGATGATGACACTTTAAATATTCATCCACTCATGAATTCTCTAACACAATCGTAGATTATTTTTTCTAGTAAAAATAATATTTCTATCGTTGTTTTATTTACGAGCACATATAGTAGTCTATCAACTTGAACACTTGGTAGATTATATCTGGAGTGTACACTTTGTTCAAGTTTAGCCTCTCTGTACTCAAGAGAGAGAGATGCGTGCGACGACAGGCAGTAGCACAAACAAAAGGCAAACAAGAAATTACTGTGATGATTACGCGAGAAAATTAGTTTTTAACAATAATGATGAGCAAGTTATG
Source organism: Homidia socia (assembly GCA_036850745.1). Taxonomy (NCBI): domain Eukaryota; kingdom Metazoa; phylum Arthropoda; class Collembola; order Entomobryomorpha; family Entomobryidae; genus Homidia; species Homidia socia. Next base: position 8,446 of record JAANSP010000754.1, on the reverse strand, counting down.
ATGTTGGCAAGTTTTTTTGATGGGATTTTGTCTATATATTTATTAGGCTCGGATAAAGTATCATATGAAATTTATAACGGAGATGAGGAGAAAAGAGGATGAGGCGGGGAAGAGAGATAAATTTTGATGCGGAAATGCAAACCTTAAACAGATTTTCATCAAGTGTAACGCAATAATGATGATATCCATATTATCTGTCATCGCTCTTTGATTCTCGTTTGGGTAAAAGTGAAAGGAGGAGAGGGAATATCACATAACAAGCATTTGTTGAAAAATATAGGAAATGTGTGCTGATATAAAAGAGCTGTGATTTTGGGCAAAGTATCTAGGTGAATGAATGAGAAAGGGAGTATAGATGGAGAGAGGACAGGAAGCTCAGTTACAAAATCCACCATGATCATCATCATCAGCCGAAGCACACCCGACCAGCCCACTCTCAATTTATAGAGAGGAGAGCACTCAACCATGATAATTCAAAGATGTGCTTATGAGATCATCTGCTTTATGAATGTCAAAGGATTTATTGCAACCAAGTGTACTATCACCACTGTTCCGTGACGTTTACTATGAGAAGCTGCCGAATACTCAGTAGGACTGGTCGTCGTCATCGTCCTTTTTTTAGTACGACGATGACAAATTTTAAGGGATTTTCGACTTTCAGTTCACCCACTCAGCCAAATCACCTTTGAATGTCAAAGGATTTATTGCAACCAAGTGTACTATCACCACTGTTCCGTGACGTTTACTATGAGAAGCTGCCGAATACTCAGTAGGACTCGTCGTCGTCCTTTTTTCAGTACGACGATGACAAATTTTAAGGGATTTTCGACTTTCAGTTCACCCACTCAGCCAAATCACCTTTATATGGCTTGTTCTTTCTTCCTCCTGTTTACCTACATATATGATGATGAATAAGCCAATATCTTGCTGGCAAGATATGTATACACCTTTATTCGGTATTATTATTGGAATTCTCTGCAACTAGCTAGTAGTACCCAGTTTGATCTGAAAACTTAATAATAAATTGCGTAGGTAGGTAAAATATTATTTTATATAAAGCTTAGATACCTATTTTTGACTTACTGGCCAGACGAACATATATTGCATTACAGACAAAGCGTTTGGCTGCCTCATTTCTGCGAATTGTGGGGAAAATTGATTAGCTGCCTTTCCCACTGATCATATAATAGATTATGCTGGTGAAAGCATGTATTTAATCGCTGTTACAAATGCTAATTAATCATCGTCAGCGGAAAAAAATATTCTATTACACACAAAAGCAGTAGGAACAAATCACTATCACCCCTCTAAATCATTCATGGCTGTTGCTGATGAGATTTTCCCATTCAAGGACAACGCTATAGAATGAAATGACAAAAATATAACGAGGCCGTGCATAACATTTTGTAAGTGGTTCTGCTTTATTTGCGTCTTTTGCACGTAATCAATTATTATTATAGTTTTTTCAAATTTGAATGGGTTTAAAAATGTGCTAGCATTTCGGATTTAATTAGTAATCTGAAATATTTGTCGAGCTGCTGTGCTCGTTTACAACAGTGTATTTTGTGTTAAATTAAATTTTTGTTGCTTCTATCAGAAAGCCATGTGGGCCAGGCAAAAAAAGGCTTGACTGGACAATTTATGCATTCACATTTTACTCAAAAACTCCCACTCATGTCGCGTTCCATTCTCTATCCTCTTACTCCATCCGCCTACTTCCAAAAATGTGTTTTCCAATAACCAAAATAGTTTTTTTCAAATTTGAATGGGTTTAAAAATGTGCTAGCATTTCGGATTTAATTAGTAATCTGAAATATTTGTCGAGCTGCTGTGCTTGTATACAGTGTATTTTGTGTTAAATTAAATTTTTGTTGCTTCTATCAGAAAGCCATATGGGCCAGGCAAAAAAGGGCTTGACTGGACAATTTATGCATTCACATTTTTACCCAAAAACTCCCACTCATGTCGCGTTCCATTCTCTATCCTCTTACTCCATCCGCCTACTTCCAAAAATGTGTTTTCCAATAACCAAAATAGTGTTTCGAAAAGTATGCGAGCAGCAGCAGAAATGGTGGAACCGAGCGAGCAAGTACAGAGGATTTGATGGGAGTGGAATGCGAATCTATAAACAACAGGCATGTCGAACAGAAGGGAGGATGGAAAACTATTGGGAACGTATCCTTGCCTCTCTGTCCCTCTCTCTCTAGGCCCTGTGCTTGTATACTTTTTTTCTCTTTCACAGCAGCAGTAGCAGCAGAAGCGACTGGAAAAATTGTTTAGTAATGTAGTCGATCTACGTTAAACTTTCGGATGAGTGACTTTAGCCGTAAGCTCTTTGCTGGGAAATGAGAAGACCGTTGGAAGGAGAAAATGCATGCATACAAACTCATTCTGGCAAACTGACTAGTAGGTATACACGCGCACAATTTTTTAGGGTGATTCAATAAATAAGTACAATAGTCAACTTAAGCACTACTCAAATGACTTTTGTCTCTTGAAAAGCCATGCAGCAGTAGCACAAGAGTTGTATAAACGACTGCTGTAGTTACTGACATTAAATTGGTATCGGTATCATTACTACAATATGCACATATTTATTAGACGCTGGAGAATAGCTTTTGGCTAAAAAAACACATATACCGATCATTCCAGTAGCATACTTGTTTATAGTATTGGAAAATCGAAACCGGGACGGAAGAAGAAGAAAAAAGGCATGCTTGTATACGTAAGTAAATGTGCCGCAGATCACAGAATATTTCTCCTTCTCTCTTTGATTCATACAATATTCTTAGACTCAACTCAGTTTGGATAGATGTGGAAGAAAACCTCTCCCTCTTTCTTCGTCTCTTTCGACGAAGGAATGCAAATGTAATATTGAATGTCAGGTTGAATTGATGGGACATGGCATCTCAAGCATTACTATATGTTAAAAAAATCCTCTAAAGTACATATGTACACCAGCATGCAATGTCAGAATTTCACTTGATAATATCCATCAATACACATATGCCTACGTATATCCCTATACAAAGTGTTCATGGTGGTGTTTTTTTGCAATGGGACACTCACCAGAACAAGATCCAATGATATGTATGGACGGAGAAGAAGAAGTAGGAGTAGAAGACGAGAGAGAGAGAGAGAAGAAAAAAATAGAAGGGAGAAATGGATCGAAAAAATTTAAGGCAATTTCACCAACTGTCTTTTAACTTGATGATTGGAGAATTATTGAATTCGCACGGGGCGGTATAGCAAAGAAATAAAAATGAAAGACATTGGTATTAGGGGAATATGCTATTGAGAATGAGGATGATGCTGCGTTTAGGATCTTAAAAAAGAGAGTATACAGCATAGTGATTTTTATAACAGAAGCAAGAGGCAGAGACTTATTAAAAGCAGATCTATACCTGAAGGCACTGCCGTAGTCTAGTAAAATATGAAGTGTACTAGAGAGAAACAACGCTCTGCCACTACTCCTTCGTTTTTTTCTCCTCTTCTTCTTCTACTACTACTTGTTCATCTCTAAAGACTGGAAAGTAAGCAGTAAGAGCATTGCAAAAAAGAAGAAGAGGGAGATCGAAAAGGATCTGTGTAAGCATGCTCTGCTCTGCTTGATTCGTTCCGCTTTCTTCCTGACTGACAAGACTTCTTCAACCTACTTTTGAGAAGAATGGAACGGAAGTCGGATCGTTAGGAAAAAGACGAGGAAGACGACGACGACGACCAAGTATAGAAAGAGGCATCACATCTCATCATATTATATACTCTGCTTTTTTATATACTGTGCTACCAATGCTCTGGTGGCACACATACACACAGCTCAGCCTCAACTCGCTCAGTTTCTTTGCTGTCAAAAAGATGAAAACTGGGATATATGTCCAATCCATAATATTCTCAAGATAAATTGTAGACAAAAGTGGATCAGATGTGGATAGGACAGACTTGAATCGCTCCACTCGGCACATTACTACTACTCCTACCACTAACACTACTTCCACTACTAGACGACTGACTGCTAGTAAATCGGATGAAACTTTAGGAACATTATTTTTCCTCCCTTTTAACAAATAGTATATGGTGATGGTACGGTGGTATACCCAAGGTCTTTTTTATTATTGCTTGGTATTATTATGTTCCTAGAAAACACTTTAAATGTTTATAATGATAAATGACACAGAAAAAACAATTTGAGCAGAAAAAAGTCACCTATCCACTCAAAAGTAAAATGTCGACTATGTAAATATTATAGAACAGCAAAGCAATATTATTGTTCATATCAATGTCATTGCAATGAAGGGAGAGGCAATAAGAAATAGAAATAATAGCAATACTATAGTATTGCATATGTACACAAATAAACCAATACACTATATCTGAACAGGCACTTTCGCATATGAAAATGTGGATTGAAGCAAGAATAACTTTCCATAAATCCAACTATCAGCTTAGTAAAACCTTCAAAGAATAAAAGCAGGAAACTGGAACAAACTTGTATTTATGTAGGGCATCGACATATTTGTAAAAATGGAATATGTACATCTCGTTTAAAATATTTGGGTACTTTCTTTTCTGATGTTTTCGTGTGGCCATGTTTGGCATGTTTCGTAGTAAATCTTGCCATCATGTATCGCTCCGCTGATGTTGTAGTAGAGTATTTACTTTATATAGCTTTTTATGTGAGAATACCTATTGTAAAATGTTGATATACAACCCAAAAGTTTTGGTATGTGACAATAAGAAGAGAAGGGAAAATAATAAAAAAAGGAGTTGGGGTGCTGCTGCTGTTATACATGCCACTATTACCGCTGCGGATGATGGCAAAACATAACCAAAAGAGGAAGCCACTTGAAATGGCAGTTGAAATGTGCCCACTATTGTAATACTTGAAGAATTATGTAATGTTACATACCACAAGGAACACACTTGAGTTGATGTTTCTGGTAGTAAAAAAATACATTGAATAGATATTATTACGTAGGGAAAAGGAGATGTACTTGGAGATGGGATGGGAAATGATATTACAATGAATGCATATATACAATTTATATATGCCTACTATATGCTACACAATAACTACTAAAAATTCTTATGTGACTCGCCTCGCCCCAAAAGTATTGTTGACGGTGAATGTCTTGTGCTACATGGCATATGCGCTTCTCTTTGACGCAATTTTATTTCCCACTCTGTTACATTTAGATACTCATACACACTCTACTTTTGCATATCCACTAACAGCAGCAGTAATAGTGTTGGCAGTAGCGGAAAAGTGAACCTTTTGTGTGAAAAGAAAAAAAAGTGTCAACTTGAATGTACGCTCCCTCTTTTCCCTTCCACTTTTCTCGTCAAAGTGTCAATTTTCAAGTGAACGAACTCTAAATAAAAAAGAATCTAAATTTATAATTCTCCTCTTGCTACTCTTCCCTTTCCTTTCACTCTTCCTTTCACAAATGACGTAAACTTTAGTAGAAGGGGAAAAAGGATGACTGACGCTGAAAAAGCAGAAGAGAAAGAGGACAAAATCAAAATGGAAACATGGGAATGTCATTGAATATATGTATGTGTGTGTGCGACTGTGAGGAAACTGAAAAATGACTTCCTTAAATACTTAAATCTAAAATATTTATCTATTGAAATTCGCAGCTAGACAGTTTGTGTCGCATTGAACAGCACAAGAGAAAGTAGGCTATTTCTCGAATTTTTTTTAGAAAGAGGACGAAATCAAAATGGAAACATGGGAATGTCATTGAATATATGTATGTGTGTGTGCGACTGTGAGGAAACTGAAAAATGACTTCCTTAAATACTTAAATCTAGAATATTTATCTATTGAAATTCGCAGCTAGACAGTTTGTGTCGCATTGAACAGCGCTAGAGAAAGTAGGCTATTTCTCGAATTTTTTTACTGAGAGAATGCGAAAATTTGTAAATTTTAATTTGTTTTTAGATTAATTTTAATTTTCGACTCCCAGATTGCAAAACACGAAGCTGTAAATTATATCGTGAAAATTTCGCATTGTAAAGTCAACGATGAATTGACATTCGGAATAGTAAAGTAAGATCGAGATAACCGTGTCACCGGTTTATTTCTCCATATTAAACACCACCAAAATTCCACTTGTCTAAATTGTCAATACATCAAATTTAAACGCATTGTTGTAATCCCTTTTGCAACAACATTATATTATTTATTTAAGCTGATGTTTGTTTACTTAAATGAATGAAAGGAAAGAAAATAAAAAAGTATAGCAGAGCATTATGAACAAAATATGAAAGAGCTTTTATCCATTTCGTTACAAAGGGTTTTTATTTTTTGTACTAAAAATGAAAATAGAACATTTGATTCCAGTTATTCCTTTCTTTGTAAACTCGGTTTACTGAGGTCTCATTCTTTCTTCCACTCTTCCTTTTTCGCCATGATGCCATTGCCATGCACATTACCTACTTTATTGTATTCTCTTCCTTTGTTTGATTATTGAGAGATTCCTAGAATATCGTTTTCCACAAAAACCTCTACTTTCTGTCTGTCTGTGCATGCATGTATGTTTGTGTGGGGAAAACATCATAATATTTTATATGAGGAAACGGTAGTAATAATATCGACGTGATATGATGTGACTGTCTCTAGCAAAAAAGTGCTCGTCGAATGGAATGAAAAGTCTTGCAATAAAAATGCTTTTTATATACTCACTTCATCTTAAGTACATAGATGCATTTTCATAATACGCTTTTGTGTCTGTCTTCCATAGACAATCTTTATACGCTCTAAAATCCGCCGTAAAGTAAACCCACTGTTGTAACGTCAATGCCTACACATACCTATCAGACACACATCAAGGAAACTGTTCAGTTCAGAGACTCTAAAAATTCTTCCCATAAAGCTTCGTTTTTGACTCTGATGGCGAATCTTGATTTTTACAGCTATCCTGAAACTCTAGCTAGTTCCCATTTTTTGTGTGCAGAAAATCTAAAAGAGAAATGTACACTGAATGAATTCTGTATAACGTAAGTAAAAAATGGTACATGAATGCGTAAATACGCACAGTGTCACACACGCATTGTTGCAGAGCTCCCTACCTACTAAGAATACCGGCTATAATAGCCATTCTAAAAGAAAAATGTACACTGAATGAATACTGTATAACTTAAGTAAAAATGGTACATGAATGCGTAAATACGCACAGTGTCATACGCATTGTTGCAGAACTACCTATCTACTAAGAATACCGGCTATAATAGCCACCAAGCAGCAGTCACTCTCGAAAACATAGCCGAGTGAATACATCTCTGACAAGTGGAGTAGACATTAAACTACAACAAACAGAGTAAATATGCCCTTGCGATACATTTATGCTTGCTAGCTGTACTATTTATTGGAAACTTTTTCTTGTGTAAATACGAAAGATCCAACTTGGCTACATTTTAGAAAACTGTGTTTTATATAAATAAAAAATATTGACTCCCCTTTACGAAATATTACACGTTTTTTATTGGAAACTGACATTAGGGAATGTGGAATAACTTTTTAAAGGAATTTTTATTCATCGTAGAGAGAGAGATGTAGGTACTTTCATTTTAGGTTTCAAACTATGTAAAATCTAGGTAACAGTTCCACTCCAGCGAAATAAAACGCGTGGGAAGGATTTGTAGAAATAGAATGTCAAAAATTCTTTCGTAAACACTGTACTTTTTTCCTTTTTAAATGTTTGTGCTACTTGTTCGTTTGCAATTCCACCATTTTCAAGTTAGAAATAGAAAAAGTATGTACTAACGAATGTTGGTAATTCTTCCATTTCCAAACTGCGTAAACTATTTTCAGTCAACTTTTTATTCGCAGTATTCGCACTCATCCCAAGTTATATGCTTAGGCGTAATATACCAACTTGTAAGGAAATATGCAGCTTTGAAAGGATCCTAGACTAAAAAGGAGTGAGGTTTGGTTGTGAGGAGATAAAACTTTTTGATTTTTAAACTTCACCAGCCTGAGAAATCAAAATGTAGGGCCGCTGAATATATTTAAGAAAAAGAAGCATTAGTTGAAATAGTAATACAGATAGAACATTTTTGGATTACAAGTCTGGAAAATTAAATTATTAAAATTACTTCTGACCAAGCAGCATGACGTTGCATGAATCGTATCTTATATTAAACTGTATTTCAACGAAACATGTTGGGTGGGATGGTTGGGCAATGCAATGGAAATGGAAACATCTTCATGGTCTGCTTTCAGCAAAATATTTTATCAGTCTAAATATATCTTGGCGTTGTATCCATTAAAGCAATTGCATTTTTTATTTAGGCCGGCTAAATTCCGATAATGCATACTTTCTAGCAGTGACCATGAAACAAAAAGATACGTTAACACAATTTTGGAAAATCATTTTTAAAGAAAACAGAGTAGCTATTTACATGTGTTTTTTGATGATGGTGAAAGTAGACGAGTCGCATCGTA